>CM050508.1:180626601-180799101 GCA_027563665.1 Antrozous pallidus
TGCCTTCACTGGGCCCGAGAGTGGTCCTAGGCAGGGAGCTGGGTTCCCGCTGACTGCTTGCCGTGACCTTGGGCATGCCACAGCCCTTCTGTTCTCTGTGTGATTAGGTGGCGGTGGGCGAGATTCCGCTTCTCCTCTCAGTGCTGAAGCACTGTGCCAGGCAGCCGAGCCACAGCACCGAGCCCTAGTTTCTGCAAGAGGAGGACTTGGTAACACTCAGAACTGCCCAAAGAGCATCACGGTTCTGAGAGAGAGAGAGAGAGAGGGGGGGGGGGGGAGAGAGAGAGGGCTCACACAGGAAAGAAAAGGATTTCAGCCCTGAATGGTTTGGCTCGGTGGATAGAGCGTCGGCCTGTGGACTGAAGAGTCCCAGGGTCAGTTCCAGTCAAGGGCACGTACCTTGGTTGCGGGCACATCCCCGCAGGATGTGCAGCTGATCTATGTTTCTCTCTCATCGATGTTTCTGACTCTCTATTCCTCTCCCTTCTTCTCTGTAAGAAATCAATAAAAATATATTTAAAAAAGAAAAAGAAAAGGCTTTCAGCCACATAAAAGATCCGTGACACCATAAAAGAAACAAACGAGCACAGGCCAGATGGCTTAGGTGGTTGGCGCATCGTTCCATACACCAGAAAGTTACCGGTTCAATCCCCGGTCAGGGCATGCACAGGAGGCAACCGATGTTTCTCTCCCGCCCCTTCAATTTCTCTTTCTCTAAAATCAGTAAGGAAACATATCCGTGGGTCAGGATTAAAACAAACAAAAACATGGTCAACCTCAGAAATAATCAAAGGAATGGAAATTAAAACCAGAAACCAGGTTTCACCCATGGCACTGGCCACATTTTATAGAGATGACAACAGCAGGTGGCAGAATGTGGAGGAGCAGGGTTCTGTCTGACATTGCTTTGGGGAGTAGAGATGACACAAGTGTTGTGGGGTAAAATGGCAGTGGGCGGTTAGCTCCCCACGTATAGAAATTATCTAAGGAAACAATCAGCCAGTATGTACTTCCAGAAGGTGTTTATTGTTCACGATGGTTCAGATATAGGGATAATCCAAACAGCCAGCAATAGGAGCTCAACTAACTAATGCCACTGCCATGCCAGGGGATGGCATATGGCCATTAAAACGACGACTCTCCCCTTTCTTGATGTGGGAAGATGCTTATGATATGTAATTAATAAAAAGAGGGATTATAAAGTAGAATGCAGCAAACATCGTTAATTCCCTCCTTCCTCGATGATGACATGCCCACTCCCGGGTGATAAATTAGGATTGGCCGGAAGCCGGTCACCACAATCCAGCTCACCGAGGCCAGTCTGGCCAGTGAGACCTGGAGAGAAATCTGCTGGGGTCTCTTCTGAGAGAGAAAAAAAAAAAAAGCGGAAGTGGTTAGTTTGCTGGCCTTGAACCCAGACTCAGTGGCTGGAACCATGAGGAAAATGCCAAGAGTTAATCCTCTGACCTGTGAACTCATGAACCAAAGTCAGCAAACAGGGGTCTTGTAGCTTCATGAGAAAATTTAGCCCATTTGTTTAAGTGACTCCCAGCAGACAGAGATATAAATACAAAAGCTTACAGAGATAGCTCTGGGCGATGGGATTCTTCTTTATGAAATTTCTACATGTAAACAATAATCAGAAAATAACATTTACATTCAGAAAATAAAAATGATTCTCATTTACATTCAGAAAATAAAAATGATTCTCCTTCTATTTTTTAAAAAAATAAACAAAATATTGGGCGCCAGGAAGTAGGTCCCTCCACTCAGGGAGCCCGAAGGAAGCGCAGACTCAGACGGTGGTGGAGACTGGGCTTGACTCACCAAGGTCCCCTCCAAACAGTGTGTGAGTCCAACCTGAGGAAGGAGGCGGCAGACATCCCAGGGAAACCGGGAAACTCGAGGCTTTGCTAGAAGAGGTAGACCCAGGAGTCGCTGTGAGGGGCTAGGGCTCCCCCTCCACGGTCCTCTCCCTCCCCCCACTCCCACAGCCCGAAGGCTCCACCTCTCCCTCTGGGCTTTGAGGTCGAACCCCATGACCTTGGCATGTCCTCAGCTCCTAGGACGTGTTGGTCCTCACACCCTGAGGTCAGGCCTGCAGGCCTTTGCCTTCAGCCTCCCCGCCACGCTGGTTCTCTGGGTGGATGACCAGATGACCGGGAGGAAGGGCTGTTTGTGTGCACCAGGATGATCTGGGGGTGCAGGCCTGGGGCCCCAGGACAGGGGCAGCTGCAGGTTGGGCAGCACCTGCATCGGCCGTAAACACAGGTGTAGAACAAGCAAGACTGCCATCTCTTCTCACAACAAACCCGGGATTATCTCCGTGAAAGTGACCCCGGGAACGCAGAGGAGGGGGACGGGACAGCAGGGAAGGGAGGGGACACGCACTCCAGGGCGCCCCTGGCCTCTGCGCTGATGGGACACAGGCTCTCGCTGCCAGATCCTCCCGGGCGCCAGGTGCTGTTCTTAGCCACTGATGTTCGCTGATGGCAGTGCCACCAGACGGGACCAGAAAAGCATCCCCTGGGAGGCAGGGCAGAGGCGGCACCACGACAGGACCACGTAAGGGGCAGGAGCCTGGGCATCACGGCGGCTCCCGCCAGCGCTCACCCCCGTGAGGAACCCGGGGACCAGCTAAGTCAGCCCTTCCTGTGTCTTTAGAGCGGAGAAACCCGTCTGGGCAGCTTGCTGTCCCCAGTGACTCCAGTTTTCTTGTCTCTCTCCCTTTCCTGCCCCCTCCTCCCTTGGGCCTCCTCCCTCTGAATGATGATGCCCAAGCCATCTGCCTGAGCCTCGGAACCACAGGGTGCCAGCCAATGCCACCCACCTCCCCCAGGGAGCACCTTTGTCTTCCCTGCATGGGTTTGGGGTCCAGACCCTGCCCTTATTCTGTTTTATTTTTATTTGTTTTTTTATTCATTTCAGAGAGGAAGGGAAAGGGAGAGAGATAGAAACATCAATGATGAGAGAATCATTGATTGGCTGCCTCCTGCACGCTCCCTACTAGGGACTGAGACCATAACCCAGGCATGTGCCCTTGACCAGAATGGAACCCAGGTCCCTTCAGTCGCAGGCCGATGCTCTATCCACTGAACCAAACCGGCTAGGGCAAGACCTGCCCTTATTCTTTCTGGGCTCTACTCCCACCTCAGTTTCCTGACCCTTATAATGGGACAGCATCCCATCACCGGCTCACGAGTTGCAACCTGTAAACGCAGGTAAGTTGGCTATGGCTGGGCTGGGTCCCAGGGCTTCTGGCCCTTCTCCCGAGCTCAGATGGCTGCCTTCCCTGCACCATTAACACCCTGACCAGGAAGGGATGGAAATATTTCGGGCAGAGGTGAGGCCTAGCGACCCTGGAAGCTGCCAATGGCACATTCCTCCTGGTCGCCAGCCACACTTGCCTGGGGCCCTGGGGCTGCAGCCGGATTCTTTCCTTGCACCGGAGACCTCAGGGCACTTAATGCAAATTGGGTGCATGCCTTTGGGGTCTTTGGATCCACAGTTGGGTGGTGTGTTTGTGTGGAGTGGGGCCGCCATCTGACCCCTCACAGCTCCTGTCCTTCCTCTCCCTGCACGCCCGAGTCTCTCCTGCGGCTTGTGCTCTGAGAACGGAAAGCACCCGTCCTCTCCTCTTCTGGGAAAGGCCAGAATGACTGTCACCACTTTACTGATGAGTAAACTGAGGCGTAGAGAGGGCCAGAGACTTGCCCAGGGTCACACCATGGGCTCAGAGGCAGAGCTGGGATTAGAACTGTGCTTTGGATCCCAGTCCCAGGTCCTGTCTCATCTGCTGCCCAGGCCTGTCTGTCCTGGGAGCACTTCTTGGAGGAGGCGACTCTGGGGCGGGTTTCAAGGATGTGGAGGAGTTATCAGGTGAAGATGCTGGGAAGCACACTCAGAAGGGAATAGCATGTGAGGGGCTTGGACCCGGTCTCCTGGTGGCTGCAGATGGAGTTGGGCGTCTGGACTGGTCCGAGCGGTGCTACATTTTCAGGGGGTAAATCTGCGGTTCCCCACTTTGGTCTGCCTCAGCGCCTCCCGGGAGCTTATGAGGTACAAGATTCCTGGATTTCAGGCCATTGGAAGGCTTTGCGCTTCTCACAGAATGGTTCCCCACCCCATCCCACAGCTCTCATGTAGGGGGTCCCTGGGCCACGCTGGGAGAAACCCAGCAGGATTGAGGAGGTGGTCAGGGCGGTGGGGTTGGGGGCGGTGTGGCCTGAGCCCCAGCAGTAGCTATAGGAGCTGGACCCAGATGTGTAGTGCTCCACCCCTCTTTCCTTCTCTTAATTTTTTTTTAAAATCCTCACCTGAGGATACTTTTTCCTTTGCTTTTCACTGAGAGTTGGAAGGGAGGCAGGGAGGGAGGGAGAGACACATCTACAGTTGCCTCTGGAAAGTGCCCTGCCTGGGGGTGGGGAACGTACCACAACCCAGCATGTGCCCCGGGAATCGAATCTGAGACCCTTCAGTGCCTGGGGCCGACGCCCTGACCACTGAACAACGCTGGCCAGAGTGACCCCCTTCCCTTTCCAATTTTCTCGCCAACTCCTGTCTCCAGCTCACGTGCTGCACACTTGACTTGCTTGTATGCTTTACTGGGCAAGTCTGAGGGCTAACAAGGACAGGAGTTTGCTCATTTTGATGTTAGTGTCTAAAGCAGACCCACCACGTGGGAGACGGCACTGGGGACTTTTGTTCCGTTTTGCTTATTGTCATTTTTAGGGCGGAAGAGATCTGAGTGTGCTCAGAGGCTGGCGGAGAAGGGGACAGCGAGCTTCAATGTGTATAGACAGAATGTCCCGAACAGTTCCTGGAGAAAGCTGGGGAAAGGCTGGGGCCTCAGCCTGCCGGACGTGTCTCCCCTCTAAGCCGGCAAGGAGAGAGCAGGTGCCTGGTGGAGAGGCAAAGCCTGAGGCAGGGGCCATTGGCCTCCACTTCGGACCCCTGGGAAGAGAGGCTGAGGGCGGGGCGGATCTGGAGTAAATCCTGAGTGGGGCCCATGGAGTGACTCCTGAGTGGGACCTGTGGGGCTGGTGAAAGCTGGCGCTCTGCTCTGATCATGCCCTCTCTTGTTCAGAACCTCGCAGGAGCCCTACCCGCCGGGAAGGGGCGCAAGAGATAAAAACCAGCCACCTGCCCTAACGTCCCCAGCTGTGCCATTGCTGCTTCCTGGATGTGTCGCCCATAAATCCAGAACTGCTTCCTGCCTGGATCCAGTGCCCAGCAACTGGGCTCCCCTGCACTTTCCCTTCCTGCCTTCTCTGATCATCTTTGCCTACCTCACCGTAAAGACTGCTGCCCTTACCTGCCTCCCGGGCTGCTCTCCAGGGACAGCCCAGAGCCTCAGATGTCCCAGGAGCCAGAGCAGGCCTCCACTGATGGCTGGGCTCCGCCTGGTCTGGTTGGTTAGATCCTGGGCTCTCACGCCGAGCATTGGGTGCCCTCTGCTGGCCCAGCTGGGCATGGCCCCGGCCTCCCAAGTTGCTGCAAACTCCCAGTAGAGGTCTTGTCCACTGGGCCCATCTCCTCCCTTCCTCGTTCCTTCCTTTCTTCCCCGAAATCCTCACTGTGCCCTCAAAGTCCCGATCTACCTTTGTCTTCAAACACCTCTCAGAATATTCCTTCCCCTCTTGCTCTAAGCCTCCTGTCCCCCACGCACACTTCTTCCTTACAGGGCCTCTCGCTCCTCTTGCGGGTCCCTGTCCTGTTTGCCTTACCTTCTGGTCACTGCCCCTGTGAACGGGAGGCCTGACTTCCATTTCCTCCACCTCCAAAGGCCTCGCCTCCCCTACCCCCAAGCATCACATTCTGGACCTGTTGCCACCTGCAGCTGTATCTCCTCCAGGATTTCAAATACCCACTTCCCTTTTTCCAACCCGTTCTCACATCCCAACCCCACCGTCTTCATCAGCACCTACCACACCTACAGGGAGGATGCTGACTTCACCTCGGCTCTTGCTCACTCCCCACAGGTCTCACCTCTACCCAGCTGACTCTTGGTGCAGCCTGATGCCCACTCCTCACCCCTGCCCTCGAGTCCTGCCACCATTATCCTGCTCCACGGGGAGAAGCCCGGCCGCCTACACCCGACTGTCCGCCCGCTCTGAGGCTGTCCCACAAACCCACACTTTTCCGGAGCCCAAGGCTCTTCTCGGCTTCATCTTTATTATTTTACAGACGAGGACCTGGAAACACAGAGGAGACTGAGTGACCTGCTCCTGGAGCCCATGCCTCTGACCCTCAAAGATGCCACTTTTGGGTCTCCTCCTTTCTCCTCAAACCTCTATGACCTCCCCTCATCCTGCCTTCCAGCTGACGCCTTGTTTCGTATTTCAGTGAGAGTTCCAGAGGAGCCTCCAGCAGCTCCCGCTCCACATCCACTCGGCGAGACAATGAGACTTCGGTTCTTTTTTTTTTAATTTTTTACAGAGAGGGAGGGAGAGGGATAGAGAGTTAGAAACATTGATTAGAAAGAAACACTGATCCGCTGCTTCCTGCACACCCCGCACTGGGAACGTGCCCACAACCAAGGTACATGCCCCTGACCGGAACTGAACCTGGGGCCCCTCAATCCGCAGGGCAGCGCTCTGTCCACTGAGCCAAACTGGTTAGGGCGAGACTTTGGTTCTTGAAGGAAAGACTTCAATCAAGAGACAAAGTGTAGGAAGCAAGCGAGACGTTATTGGCCACAGCACACGCAGGACTGGGAAACCACAGAGAAGCAACTAGGCTGGGCTGCTTCGGCTCACTGGGAAGTCAGAGAAAAGGGCACCTTAGAGACAGGTTCAGGGGGTGAACCTGGGATGAGCGGCTGCTGCCCATTGCTCCCCTGGTTGCAAATTTTGTGAGGTCTCTTTGAGGGAAGAAGGGGGACGGGAATGGCACTGGCGTGCTCTCCTCGGGGGGAGCGTATGCTGGGGCCTTCCTTCATCCTGAGTGTATGTATCTTGCTCTTGCAGACGGCAGTCTTAGGGGAGGGTCTCAATGGAACATTCATCAGCGTTCCCACGTGAGCTCTTTCAGGGCCGGGATCTCCACTGATTTGATTGGTCGGCACCAGGGCAGCGGGTCATTAGTTATTGCAGCTGATCCTGGTGTCGTCCACCTGGTTCTGCTGTTTTTCTGGGCCCGGAGCTGAAATACAACTGAGGCCTGGGTGTTACTGCTTTTGTTGTCAATCCTCACTCCAGTATATTTTCCCCACTGATTTTTAGAGAGAGTGGAAGGGAGAGAGGGAGGAAGAAGAGGAGCCCCATTGGAGCGGGGATAAAACCTGCAACCCAGGTATGTGCCTTTGACCTGGTATTGAATCTGCAACCCTTCTGTGCACTGGCTCCCACTGAGCAACACCAGCCAGGGCATGACATCTTTAGAGGAAAAGGTTAGGGAAGGAAGGTTCCCTGGGGGGGGGGAGGGCTGGTTTCCCAGTTTTGCCCCTTGCTAGGCACCCAGGGCTTGGTGCCCTGGTGAGTTTCTGGCCTGGCCCATTGGCCCTCCTCTGCTCATGTCTGTCTAACTGCCTGCGGCACGGCATTCTGCACTCCGCCCTCCTTCTCCACCTCCCTACCTGTTGTTAGGATAAAGTGTGCCCATCCCAAGGATAACCCTCCACTTAGGCACCAAAAAGCATCCCTTCTCACCTTCTGCACATTCTCCCCTCTGCAGCTGTCCTCTCCCATTGCTGTCCATCACCCTTAGCTTGCTCTAGGCTCTCCCACTCAGGGGAAACTCTTTTGGCCTCAGGCTCCCTCTAGACACACCCACTTTATAGGAACATTTCTTGAAAGAGCTGTCTACTTGCTGGACATCTTCCGTTCCTCTTCAATCAGACCCTCTGGAACCCTCTTCAAGCAGACCATTCTGGTGATCTCTCTATTGCTAACTCTGATCCCCGGCCCCTGTCCTTGGACCCGCTAAGTCAATTTCCACCCTTTCCTTACTTGGCCTGTGGGCCACAGGTGAGCCAGTTGGTTACCTCCTCCTGCTGGTCACGTTCCCTTGGTGGTCTCCGGTCATCAGCTTTGAATACCACCATATGCTGACCAGCGTCTCCCTGAACTCGGGCCACACGATGTGGTGTCAGGTCTGGTGAGTGGCTCACACAGGCGAGCAGAGCCCCATGGCTGTCCAGTGAGTGTCTCCTGGCTGCTCCTCCCCGGCTCAGGAAATGGCAACCCCTGCCTTCCATTCACTTAAGACAAAACTTTGAACCTCCACCCCTCTCTCTCATGTCCCACATCTAAACTGTCAGGAAATGCAACAGGCTCTACTTTCAAAGTTCGTCCAGAATCCAACTCCTCTCTCTGCCCTGGCCTCCTTGGGCCATACCTGGCTCACAGTCTCGGACTGGTTTGTCTGCTCCTGCCTTCTATTTTCCAAAAAGCAGACAGAACATTTCACTCTTCTGATCAAAAACCTGCCAAGAGGGAAGCCAGGGTCCCTAGCATGATCTACACTAGTGGTCAGCAAACCTCGGCTCGCCGCTCTGTTGACTAATGAGTTTGCCGACCACTGTCATGTACTACCCTTTACCTCTTTGCACACAGTATGCCACAATTGCCTAATCCTCACAGCTTCCAGCTACACGGTAACATTTAGTCTAGTCCAGTGGTCGGCAAACTCGTTAGTCAACAGAGCGGCAAACCGTGGCTCATGAGCCGCATGTGGCTTGCGAACCATGGTTTGCCGACCGCTGGTCTACACGCTCCTATTGGATCTGAGTCCCAGCCCTGCAGCCCAGACGGGCCCCTGTCCCCTCCATGCTGCTCCACTCTCCGCATGCCCCCCCCCCCCAACTCTCCGGTCTCTGAGCATGTGTACCTGCTGTTCCCTTGTCTGGGGTGTTCTTCCCCCCTCCTCCATGTCCACATTCGAGCTCCTCCCCCTTTTGCTCTTCTCCCCAGCGCTGGCCGCCATCTCAGGCACTGCATGTGGGTCATTGTGAGCTGGAGGGCGGCATGGGCAGGGATTGTGTCTGATTCACACGGTCACCCAGCACCTAAAACAGTACGTGGCAATGAATTAGATCAGTCATGAAGCATAACGTCAGCTCTGGCCTGGTGTTGGCAACGCCAGCAGGGTCCCTGACTGGGCCAAGTCCCCAGTCCCATGGGGGAGACAGACACATTGTCTGACAGTGAGATTTGCAGGTGCCATTTATATTTGTCACTTCCGATGCAGCCCTTGCTGTATTTGGCAGGAAACGCACGCAGAAAGCTACAGCCCCGCTTCCCCCTTCTCTACCCCCGGATCCGCTAGCTGGCCCAGGTCATGTGCCCGGGAAGGGGTCAGGGCCCGGATGCTGTGGTCCCAGGTCTTGGCTGAGCTTTGAAATGGATCTTCCTCCCCTCTCCCTCTGCCCTCCCTCTGAGCTCAGGCTCAGGGGACCTAGGATACCTCTACTTTACTGCAGCTGTGGCTCTGGCACTTGAGGTGGGGCTCCCTGTGTGGAGAACTTGATATCAGCCTGCATCAACCTCCCCCCCAACCTGAGCCCAGTGGGAACTGAGCGCCGCAGGGCTGCAGGGGATGTTTCCCTTCCCCCATCGCGGCCTCCCTGCGGGACGCATCCCACCACTAATGCGGACCAGCTGTGCTCAGCTTCCTGCCAGCTGCTCCCAAGATGCCAATGCTTGTGGGCTGAGTTACCTTTGCCTGAGCCCCTTGCACAGAAGAGGGAGTGATGCTCTCAGCAGCAGGCAAGGAGGCACTTGAGGGCAGGAAGTATCTGTCAGTCAGGAGGAATGAATGTGAAAGGTGGAGATGGCCCCTCACCTTCTGCCCACTTTGGAGAAGCCCCTCTGGTCTCCCTGATCAATGGAGGACGTTTCCCACACCGCTGGGGGTACAAGGCACAGATGGGGTGATGCTTCCCCGGCATTTCAACATGTCCAAAGTGCTCTGCCCACGCTGTCGCTGGGTTTCAGGGCGGCCTGGACAAAGGCAGGCTGATCTGCCCGTTGGGTAGATGAGAATATTGAGGCCACAAGAGCAAGCCCATGCCAGCTGCCAAGAGACCTCGGTTCAAGTCCTTTTTCTGGAGAGCGCCATCAGTGCGGTGACCTCCATGGCCGGTCCTGCCCTGAGGTCTTGCCTCCGAGAAGACAGCTTTTGTTGATAAAACTCCAAGCTCTCCCAACCACACCGTGAGCCCCCAGCAGAAGCACGTGAGATCCTCCGGAGGCTGGAGGTGTTTCCCAGGTGATCACAGGCCGTATCAGTTTCTCCCAGAGGCCTCACCTGCCCTGGTCCAGGCTTTGCTGTGGCCAGCATCTGCCTCTGGGGAGACATCACCCTAGGGCCGACTTTCAGTTTGAGTTTGCAGTGGAGGGTCATGTGGTCCTCACACCATTTCATCCAGTCCTCTCACCTACCCCGCACAGTATTGCCACCCCCACTTGAGGTAAGAAGGAAATGGGAACTAGAGTGCCCCCCAAGCTCTCGTGGCCAGGAATGAAGTGCTGCCAGGATATAAACTCGGATTTGGCCGTAAAGTCTTTTTACTGCACCAGGCTGGGCACCCCAGCTTTATGGATGACATTGAGGCTAGGAAGGGGGAACACAGACCTGAGGTAGCACTGAGTGAGGGCAGGGCACTGGGTGACTCTCTGAGGGCTGGACGTGGAGGGCAACTCTCCCTCCTTGAGCTCTCACGCCCATCAAGCAACAAACTAGCATGAATTTATTTTCCTGGTCTGTGTTGTCATCAGCTCTCTGCTGCCTTTTTATAGCAAGCAGTGTCTCTAGACCTCCGTTTGGCTTTGGCAACTTCAAGATATTTATTCTGGGTTTTGTAGCACTATATGGTGACTTTAAAAAACGAAAGCAACTTTGTCATGATGCTTGCCTGAGTTACCTGTTAAGGATGAGGCCTTGCTAACACTGGACACGTCATCAAAGTTTGTGGAATGGTTGAGTGAATCACGCACTTGATGAGTACTCGAGTTATGAGTTTTATGCTTCTCTTACAGTAAAACCAGTGTCTTCCCCCAGCTTCCCCAAGTCCCCCAGCAGCTGCTCCCAAGATGTCATGCTTGATACGTGCCCGACAGCATTCTAGATGCCCTGCTGTCCGTATGCGCCCCGAGCCCGGAGTTCCCCGTGTCCTTCTCAGTCTCCACCCCCAGCCCCTGGCAGTCAGTGTGCATGGGATTAGTTGTATGAGTGCCCGATGCTTGTGTAACGAGTTGTACTATGTTCATTATCCCTTTTTATGATTAGAAATTAAGAACAGTCTTGGGACTTTCCAGTTGTCAAAGAAGAATCATCCCATTAAATGTGGGACTTTTCTGAGCCTCCCCTCTCCTCAGGTTGGTGAGTGTAATCGGACTTGAACAAGACCTACCTCTAAAGAGCTACTATCATAAATGATAAGGGAATCCGCTTGCAAAGGAAAAATCCCCCCAAACCAGTTTCTGACAAGTCACACCATGGAAAGTATTTGAGAGCTGCCAGACGTCGTCGATGGCCTGGGTGCCAGAAAAGAACTTTATCTCTGTGTTGGTAGCCCCTTCTGTTGTGTAGAGTTCCCCTCCGTGCCACCCCCCTCCCCCCCACCCCCCGCCAGCAGATGGCACAGAACCAGTTGACTGGGTAGTTACACCCTGACAGCTCGAGATCACAGAAGGAACAGCTGGTTCTTGCAGCCATAGGTGCTGCTCAGGGAGCGGGGAGCACTGGGCGTGGCCACAGAAGAGGAAGATCTAGAGCAGCCAACACCCAGGAGAGGGGAACATGTGTGAAACACGGGGCTTTAGGAGACAGACTGTGGGGTCCAACAGGAAACCCGCTTGACCAAGGACATTACTGTTGGGACCACTTGAAACCTGAAAGCTATGGGGCGACGTTCGTCAGCCTCAGCCAAGTTCAGCATGCTTCACCAAGCTTTGCAGAACCCTAAGGTGGCCAGGCTGGCCACAGGAGAGAGGCAAAGGCTTAGAAAAGCTTGGGCTTCCTCAGGATTCCTTCTCTCCCTCATGATTCAAGAGTGGACCTACTCACACCGCCAGTAGGAAGTACGGAAGACATCGAGGCAGTTTCTCACCAGGCCCCTGCCCTCCCGCATTGCTCTCTGACATGCACAAAAAGAGGCCAGTGAGACTCCAGCTCTCCGTTTTTGAAAAATTTATTTTATACCCTTAGAAGCTAAGAACTCTGCCACTCATGAACCACATTACAAGTAAGATTCTTCCCTGTTCATCTACTTCCTTTTGAAATTTATAAACAAGATCCTGTACACAAGAGGTAGCAGAGGACAATTCCAGTCTGCTGGTTCCAAGCTCAGAAGGTAACTGCACACACCTCAATGTTAGCAGGGGGGTGAGGGGGGCAAGACAGGGCAATTGCCAGAACGTGGTCTCCGGGTCCTACCACTTGTCCTTGCCAGGGACCTTGAGGAAAGCCACGCACACCTCGCTGGGATGCTCATCTGTTTCCCTCCCAGAATGCCTCTGGTGCGCAGACGCAGCATCGACAGTGGACCTTGCCAGGGGAGCTTCTTGAGGACACACAGCATTGAGTTAGTTGTGCAATTCCTACTTTTTGAAAGATTTATAAAAACGTCTTCATCCAAAAAAGTTGGCAATAAAAACGACAACTCTTCCAAGGTAGCCTGTCACAATTGTCGCTTTGTCGTATATTAAAAAAGTTATCAGCAGGTTTGCAGGCTGCAGCCGTTGGCAATCAAGTGGTTACTGGCTACGTGGAAGGGGCAGTCATTGCAGCAACAAGAGCAAAATTAACAGAGTGCGTGACATGATCTTGATGCGGTCCTGACGAAGCTTTACAGCGAGGACAGCAGGTGCTGGGGTGTGGAAGGCGTTGTTTCCATAGGAAATAAGGGACTAGAAGTGGCGATTTCACTCCTGAATTTGGGCTCCTGAGTGCAGCTGCCGGCGATGATGTCCCCACACATCTCACCACCGGCATGTCAATGTCATGTCCCACAGTCTTTCTGTGAGGATGGCGGTGGGGAAGGCGGAGGGCAGGGTAAGGAAGACAGTAGGTATGGAATAGTCACGTACTCAAAATCAGTTTTAAAACATCACATTCAAAATTGCAATAACATCAGAACCATAGAAAACCACCTCTGACCATTTTTTCTGAGGGCACAGTTCTGCTCTTAAAAGCCGGCTCCTCCACCTACTGGGTGTCTGACAAAAGCCACCAGCAGCCGTAGGTCCAGGGCCACACCCGGCCTGGCTGCACAGTGCCTCCCCTGGCCGTAGTGCCGTGTCAGACGGGGAGGAAGCCCCCAAAAGGCACTTGGGGCTGGACACACCTCTTGGACTTGGCAAATCTAACAGCGACAACCTGGCACTTCCTAAGGCTCCCCTAGTTCTGCACATGGTGAGTGGAAAACAAGGTAGGACATGTAAC
Source organism: Antrozous pallidus (assembly GCA_027563665.1). NCBI lineage: Eukaryota > Metazoa > Chordata > Mammalia > Chiroptera > Vespertilionidae > Antrozous > Antrozous pallidus. The sequence continues at coordinate 180,639,988 of CM050508.1, forward strand.
TAAAGGCAAAACAGGGTTGGAAAATCTGTGTAGCAACTCAAAATACAAAATGTACAAAATACACAGAATGTTAAATATGCAACCCCCACCCTGGGACAAAGGGGAGCTGGCACCTGACCTGAAACGAGCGAATGGTGTTACACTTGGTAACTGCAACTAAATGAGGCTTGTTCAATTGCTTCCTAGTTATTTCTGGGAAAATAAAACCTGCTCCTATCTTTTCGGTGTTAATCACTCAAGTTGAAGAGAAACAAAGTCTCAAATTCCTTGTCTGCATTAAAATGATTAGAAACTCACAAAGATTCCTCAATTCAAATACTTAACTTCAAATACAACCAGTACCTCGGGTTTCAGCAACTGTTTTAATCAAAAGGAAATAAATGATTGCAGATCACATGATTTAAGATTAGTTTATTCAATATGTCTCCAAGCATTAAAAAGATGATTTCAAGAAGTTAAACTCAATAAAATTATACCTTAAAGTGCTTCTTATTTTGCTGTTTTTAAATTTTTATTTTGGGAATAACTTACGATTTCTTTAGTGACTGATGTCAAGAATGTGCCCTGGGGAACAGCACTTCAATTATATCAGGAAAATACCTTGAATAGCTTAATAACCCCCCAATTTTCAATTCTGGTAACATTTCAACAAGATCCAAGTTTATGCCCCGGGCTCTCATCCAAACCTATCTGCAAATTCTGTACAAAAAGGGAGACATATTAAATACAAAGGTCTGGGTAAACTGAATTCTTTACTATTTTACAATGAAAGGAATTTTATCACATATCTTTACATAACCTTAAATTTGGTATCCCTAATCAATGTTACTACAAGATTAAAATTTTGCCTCCACACATCTAAAGGCAGATTGCTTTAAAAAAATAAAAATAAAAACCAAAAGAATTTCTTCTATAGCATTGTAGAGAAAGCCACAGCTTTACCCTCACTCACTATTGGATGTTTACTAACCAAAGTCTGCCACCGGGCTTGCTCTGTAAATCGCCACAGAAACGCTAACCCACACGTGGATCTGCCTCGGGCAGCTGGTCCCTAGGCCGGCGCTCTCCCCTGCAAAGGAGCCCCACTCCGGGCCCAGTGCTTTCCGAACACGCGCTCCTCGGGCCGTGGCAGGCTCCGCCCGCCACCCCCAGGTTCTTCTAAAGGGTTCAAGGTGAGATTCGGTTTCAAACAGGTGCCGAGCATCCAGACACTGCGCTGTGACTCCCCATCGTGTGCGGGACACGTTCCTCTAGGGGTCCACGTCGTCAAGGTCACTTCGTAAGTCGCCAATCATCATAGGCGATTCTGATCCCTTTGAGAAAGAACAGGAAATTCACACACGGAGAGAAGTTAGAGGGAAAGGTTATTTTATGCTGTGTCCTGTAGTTTAAACATGTCCTCATTTAACAACGTAATGTCTACCAAAGGGAAATAAAACTAACACCTTCTATTTGACAGATTACGCGAAGCTTACATTTCTGTGTTCTCATGGGGCCACGGAGACAAGCCAGTGCCTAGCCTGGTCACGACGCTGCCCCAACAGCGCAGGCAGCTCCCGTTAGGCTCTGGGAGCTGTGGGCTGAATCTGGGGGAGGCGCTGGAGCCCGACAGCCACGGGCCAGAAACGGTGCCTATCGGCCGAAGACGGCTCCAGGTCACGCCCAGGCCTGAACCCCGCCCCTCACCAACCCGGTGGCCTTTGGTTTATACTGGGTGGGGCAAAAGTAGGTTTACAGTTGTGACTATGCAAAAGTTTACTCCTGTATTATTTATTATTATATGCCATAGGAACGCTAAGCCTACTGTTGCCCACCCTGTATGGTAACCATGTATGTGTCTTGAGACTGATCTAGCTAGGGTGGGGTGGGGGTGAAAGCAGAGGGATGTTGTAAGCTGAGGGGGAGTCAGACAGAGGGGAGGAGGGGTGGGAGGAAGAAGTACATTTGATGAACAGAAAGGCCACTGTATCTAGAACTCAGAAAATGAGAGGGAGAGGAAAGCAGACTCAAGGAGGGCTGTTGAGGATCCGGCCTCCACCCTAGCAGCAGTGAAAGGCTGCTGAATGGTTTCGTGAAGGAAGGAGAGAATCAAGAGTGGCGGAAGGCAGATTTTTACAGATACCAGGAGTCTCAGGCGGTTACACGACAGAACAGATGGATGAGAGGTCTTTCAAAGGTCCATGACAGGGTGGTGAAATGCCTGCAACGTGCGCGACACCCAGCACGCAGGGGCTATCTGTGAGTAAGGCGGCTGAGAAGGACCGGCTTGGTGCAGGGCGGGCGGGGCTGGATGTCTGTGCTTGGCACTCAAAGACCAAGGCCAGGGCTGTGGGCAGGGGCAAAGGGACAGAACTGAGGGATATTTCCTGGTGGCCCAGAAGAGGCCGACATGGAGGAGGCTGAGACAGAAACACCCGAAAAGTTGGTGCCATGGCAGCCCAGGAGAGTGGTTTAGAAAGGAAGACCTGGTCAGTGGCATCAGATACTGTGAGTGGTCAGCTCAAATGAGGACTGGAAGTGGGGCTACTTGTTACCCCAGCTGCTGAGCTGGAGGGAAAGCAGGGAGGGAGTCAGCCAGGAAGGGGCTGAAGAATGAGTGAGAGATTAGAAATTAAAGGAAGTTAAGTTTTGACAATTTTTTTTTGAGAAGCGAGGCTGCAAATAAGAGAAAAAAGGAAAAAAGGGAAGAAGAGAGTTTTTAAAAAAGGGTGGGAGAGAAGTGTATCGAAACACCATTGGGAGGGATCTGAGGAGAGGAAGAGGTTTAAGAAACCAAAGACAGAGAAAACAGAATATAAGGTTTCTGGCAAAATGGTAGGGTGAGGAGCCCTCCCTGTGACAGACGAGGACAGGTGCGGCAGCTGCAGGGGCTCCTGTCTGATACCTTTTCTTTTCTCTGCAAATAAAGTAGGCGAGCCCGTTTCCTTTCTCTAACATCAAGGTAATAGTGACTCACAAGGTTGTCACCGAGGATCCAAAAGCTTAAAAAGAAAAGAGACACTACAACATGCACAGGATTCATTTAGTAGAGGCCTCTGCCAAGCCCTGATACGGAGCTACAAGAGGACTGCCCTTCTGGAAGGTCAGAGTGGAGGGCAGACACTGACACGGATCACATGCGCACCTGCTCCACTGTTCTGCACACAGATGTTTAATAAACATTTCATTCCTGTTTTACTACAGTAATCAGTGCTAGGAATGTCGCTGGTTTTTAAAGTAAGCTTAAAATTGTTCTCTGACACCCCAATAAGTAGATTTCAATGGCATGAGGCCCCTCTTCCCCAGGGCCCATGCTTCCTGGAGGCTGGTGAAAGCAAAAGCTGGAGGTGACGGCCACAGCCCTGCAGTGAGGCCGACAAGCAGGGCCGAGTCCGCTGTGGCCTGGCTCCGTCTGTGGCCGCGTCAGAACAGCCAGCCACACACTGAGGCCACAGCCTGGCATGCCTTCCACCTGGCAGCACCGCTCCTCCCTGTGGGCACTGGGAGTGGGTCCTGTGCAGAGCCTGAGGATGGAGCTGGGTCTCCTTTCCTCTTGATTATGAAATTGGCTTCGGGAAGCTCCAGAGCAGGCACCGCCCTTCCACGCGGGGACGCCGTTGTACCTGCTGCAGGTGCCTGTCTCCGTTCTCATTCGCCGGGCTGCTCTCCGACCCGTTGCTGCTGCCTGACTGTTCTTTCTCATTCAGCAAAGCGGTGGCATATGCTAGTGTGTCCTTCAGGGATTCAAACAGAAGGAGAAGTCAGGGAGTGGGCAGAGGCAGCGACACTGCCAAGGAAGACTACCCTTCGTTTGACCTCTGGAGGCACCAGGAGCCTCGGCCTCAAGGGTGGTGCCTTCATGGCAGCCCCCAGAGCTCCCCTCAACTCTGGGCCATGTGGGGGCTGGACTGACCCACCCATATGGCTTTTCTTCTATAATTTGTGAACTATACACCAATGTGCTGTCTTTTCATAAAAATTAATAATTTCCTTTGCCCCTTCTCATTTTCAACCTATACCTCTCTTCTCTGAGGCTGCTGTTTCTGAGAAACATATTAAAAATCCTAAGGATTTCAAGCCACACAAAACCAAAATACAGCCCTCACCTGAGCTGAAATTGTCCTCTGAAAAGTCTTTCCAGTTGAGGTTTCATTAGAGACATTGCTTTGCGGTGTCCAATAATGTTCTGACATCTGAGACAGAAGGTCAGAAATGCCATCAGAGGTGACAAGCCCACATGAGTCCACAATTTCTACCCTTAGATAGCAGATAAAAGCATCTAAAGTAGTATACACGTGTACCCAGCCCTTTTATCACATAAGCAAAGTCTTTCTTGGAAAATTTCATTTCCACTCTCAAGAGCTCGTAAAATTCCACTTCTTACACAACTTGCCCACTTTCTCACCAATAAAGTTAAGATGCCTGTATTAAGATGCAAATTTAATGCATAAAAATAGATATCAACTGTACTAAAAAATGTCTGAAGAGTGAAAATACTTTGAGGTCTGTTTCAAATTAAGTTTGAGAGGTCTTCCCTGACAAGATGTGCTCCTACTATTTCTACGTCATAACCAGAATGTTCACCACGCATTACCTTCTTCTGCAGCCACTGCACAGCCCAGCTCCAGTGGTGGGAGTTCTCCTTGAAGTACTCTTTAGCAGCGGGACACCTGGCCACCGGAGATTTCTATTAGCCAAATGCTTTCTTTGCAAAGGCACTTATTTACTCTAGCACCCTTTTTATTTTGAAACACAAATGCTACTTTCACTCAAGTTCAGTTGTCTATATACAAAAGGCAATGAAAGGTAAACACATAGTGAAAAGTCTCATCTACCTTTAACTCATCTACTCAGTTCTATTAAAATTCAAAACTGATGAAACATAAAACCCCCACAGCAAATAGTACATTTAATAAGTGACCTCTTGGTAGAATCAAACTAATCTTAAATATCTGTGACCTGAATAAGGCAGCATATTATATTTAAACATGATCTTATAACAACCCTCTATTTTTCTATCTTTATTTGACTTTCTGGAAAGCTGTCCATATTTGAAGGTAGTGCTGATGGTGATGTGGCCACTAGTGAGTGTATATAAAACAGATGTATGAAGGATATGAAAGTAAAGACAATGGAATCTGGACTACGTGTCTAATGGCAGCAGATATGCTGTGTGGCCCTAACACTCTTTAGAAATGACATTCCTAGGCAAGTACTTAACGAACACATGCTGCCAATGTCAAGCCTAATTAATGAATGCACAATCGTGGCAGGATGATCTCCATCTGTGTCTACAATGTGTCACATGGAAATTTATGTTCAAGCATTATTTCAGGTTCTCATTAGCACCTGTTTAGGATGCTCAAATATAGCAGATTAAGCCAAACAGATTTCTTTGTTATTTTGGTACAAGTTCAGGGACAGCAACACCCATGCCTAAGAATCAGCAAAAATCTGAAGCAAAATAAAGTAAGCTATAAAGAAGGGTCTGTCAGGTAAGACTCAGAGACGGCAGTGCAGTCTGCTCAACAACCCTGGGTCATCTTGCAGTTACTCTGATCTTTTGCTTGCTTTTGTACTAAGTAGGGGAACCAATGTAGCAAACCACTAAGGTCGCTTGTAACATTGAGAACCTTGCATTTCAAGTGTGCACTGACAGATGAATGGATAAGCAAAATGTGGTATATCCACACAATGAATTATCATTTAGCCCTAAAAAGGGGAAAAACTCTGACATGCTACAACACGGATAAACCTTGAGGACATCATGCTAAGTGACAAGAACTGGATGATTCCACTTATACGAGGGTACAGAGTAGTCAGATTCATAGAGAGAGAACATAGAATGATGTTTTCCAGGGGCTAGAGGGTGGAAGAATGAGGAGTTACTGTTTAATGTTTAATGGGTATCGAGTTTCTATTTGGGAAGAAAGATTAAGAAGTTCTGAAGATGGGATAGTGGTGTTTGTTGCACAACAATGTGAATGTACTTAATGCCACTGAACTTACACCTAAAAATGGTTAAAATGGTATCTTTTATGTTATGTACATTTTACCATAAACTAAAGCAAAAAGAAAAAAGAACCTTTGCTTGAAGCCAGACAGCCTAGCTCTGATTATACCTGTGACGTGGGACATATAACAGTCTGTAACCTCACAGCTATTGCAAAGACTAAATGAGAATCCAGGGAAAGTATTCAGCACGGTGTCTGCATTAAGTGTAAGCAACTCTAACAGGATCCTGTCTTGAGAGATGTTATGAGTGTGGGGACCTAGAGCTGAGAGTTGTAGGTATGGTGAAAGCCTCTCAAGTGGAGGCTCGCCCGCCCTGATCCCCGCCCTCCCTGCACAGAGCTTTGTTTCCTGGGTTCTACAAGGTCTGTTACTCTTTTAACACTTCCCTTCACCTCTCTCTGAGATCAACTGTAGAGGTTTCTGTGCCATCCGAGCAATCTTGCCCTGAGGCACACTCTCCAGGTACTGACACAAGGCAGGTTTTTTTTCTGGTCATATTTGACTTGTAACCATTTCCTCCCTTCATTTTTGAATCAATACTTACTTTTGAGCAAGAGTTACCAGAAACTTGACACATTGGTAGCAGCGACTGCTATCCACATGATTACTGTGGTGCATCAGAGCTGAAGGGAGAGGAGAGAAAATAAACAATAAAGCATTAAAATGAACAATAAAGCACTAAAATGAACAGTGTCCTGTTCTGAAAACTTACAATAAACTACTCTGACAGATAAAGAACTAAATTAAATGCATTGTGCTGACTCAAGAGAATCCCGTAAACCCTAAAGGGTAGAAATACTAAGTAGTATTCAAGAAACACGTGTGGTGGTGCGAGTCTGACGTTTAGGAGAAACAGAAGGAGCTAACGTTTACATTGGCTGATTATTCGCCTGGAGACCTCAAGCTTTTCTGCCCACCACTGTTGACAGAGAGTAGTTAGGACACTGATAGGGTGACAAATGGAAACCTGCGGTCTTAGTTCGGTTCACCACAGATTCCCTGCTCTGGGCTTTGGGGGCTGAAAGATGAATAATATGTGGTCCCGCTCCTGGGGAGTGTACCCCTGGTCTGCGAGTTCCAGAGTCTGAGTAGAGTCCACCATCCAAGGGGTGGTCTAGAGCGTTGCAAATACATAACTTTTTAAACTTAAGTTTCTGTTCTGAAATAACGGAGGTCCTAAATCTTTTCTTAATACATAACCAGAATGTGAAATGACTCCAATTAACTGGAAATACGGTGAGAGTTGGAGAAGACTATTTTTAACCAAACTTCTCTAAGAAATTGCTCACTAAAGCCATTTTAGCCTTCTAAAAACAAAAACTCTGCCAAAAAGCTTTTATGAACAGAAAACAGAAATTTGGGTACATTTACACCACAGGCGAAAAACAGCCACATTTCCTGCGTTTGACAGCATCCTGAGCCTGGCTTCAGTTTTCCTCCCCAACGGCTACAGAGTGGAGTGACAGTTTCTTGCCCTGGAAAGTGCCTTTAGCTTGTTGAAAAGACACAGCACCCCTGACTCTCTCCTAACCCTGTAGGACCCCAAGTTGCATTTTACCAACTAGAGGTAGGAGAGTGTGCAGGACGATCAGGCTGTTGGTTTTAATTCTCATGATCAAAATGAGGGAGTCTTAATCAGACTGCTATTGGATTCCTCACGGATGTATGCCAGGGACGTGGGGGAGGTGTGGGAGATGGACTGGGGAGGCGGGAGGCAGACCCTTAGAGAGGAGACTGGCTACCTGCACATTCACTGCTGACACTTCCCATTAAGGCATACTTGCCTAGTAGTCCATTTTCTGTCTCAAACACAAATTTGACTCGCTCTACTTGTATGGGATCTTCAATGACCTGTGAGAAGAAGGACACAGGTTGGTAAATTAAAGAAGAACTTAGGTTATAGCACTGGTGCCTCTTTTTAAAAAACATAATCCTTAGGTTCTAACTTGACAAGACCAAATACATTGCCATGTTCTCAACATCTTACATTTTAAACTATGGATGAAAAACTACTGAGTTGTATCTGAAGATCCATTTATTTCCTATTATTGTGCTCTGACCGACATCTACAGTTCTCTGTGGGTTATAAGGACGGATATTTCATGATCCGGAGGATGAGAGGTTTACAGTTTAACCTGCTTACCAAACCAGGTCAGTTTTGCTACAACACAGGCTCCACAGGCCACAGGGCGGGAACTGTCTTGCTCTCACTGTGCGCCTAGTGCCTCACACCCAACTGTGTACAGCTGAACCGACTGGACACGTTTATTGTTGAGCAACAACATGCAGCCCTGCTTCTGAGGAGCGTACCTTCCAAGTTGGTAAAAGCACCAGGACTGAAAGGAAGCAGAGGACCACAAAGATAGGCTTTCTATAAATGGCATTCATGGTGTAATTCCTTATTTGGAAGTACTGATTAAATGCCTACCCTGTGCCAAGGCGTACGGGCCTACACCAAGTCTTAGGGACCTAAAGGGAATCCAGGCCTTGCTCCCTCTCTTTCAGGAGCTTCTGGGCTAGTCTGTCTCACAGCTCACAACCAGTCGCCAAATTCTATTGACTTTCTTTCCAAAACATCTCTCTCTCTCTCTTTTTAATCATTATTGTTCAGTTTATTAATTACATTGTTCCCCCCCTTTTTTCCCCCTATAGTTCCTCCACCCGGTACCTATCCCACTCTCTGCCCTCACCTCCCCCTCCCCACTGTCCTCTCCCATTGTTGCATGATTTTTGTCCAGTCTCTTGCTGCACTTCCCACAACCTTTTTCTCCCTAAGAATTGTCAGTCCATTCCCTCTCTATGTCCATAATTCTATTTTATTCACCAGTTTATCCTGTTCATCAGTCAGATTATTAATTCACTTGATTTTTAGATTCATTTATTGATAGATGTGTATTTGTTGTTCATAATTTATATTTTTATCTTTTTCTTCTTCCTCTTCTTAAAGAATATCTTTCAGCATTTCATATAATATTGGTTTGGTGGTGATGAGCTCCTTTAGCTTTTTCTTATCTGCGAAGCACTTTTTCTGACCTTCAATTTTGAATGATAGCTTTGCTGGATAAAGTAATCTTGGTTGTAGATTCTTGCTAGTCATCACTTTGAATATTTCTTGCCACTCCTGTCTGGCCTGCATCGTTTCTGTTGAGAAATCCGCTGACAATCGTATGGGTGCTCCCTTATAGGTAACTAACTGTTTTTCTCTTGCTGCTTTTAATATTCTCTCTTTGTCTTTTGCTCTTGGCATTTTAATTATGATGTGCCTTGGTGTGATCCTCTTAGGCTTCCTATATAATGGGGTTCGGTGCGCTTCTTGGACTCCTAAGTCAATTTCTTTCACTAGGTGTGGGAAGTTTTTGGTCACTATTTCTTCAAATAGGTTTTCATTTTCTTGCTCTCTCTCTTTTTCTGGCACCCCTATAATTCGGATGTTGGTATGCTTGAGGTTGTCCCAGAGGCCCCTTACACTATCTTCAATTTTTTGGATTCTTTTGGTTTCTTGCTTTTCCGGCTGAGTGGATTTTACCTCTTTGTATTTCAAATGTTTAACTTGGTTCTTGCAGTCCTTTAGACTGCTTTTAGGTTTTTGTATAATATTTTTTACTTCAGTCAGTGTATGCTTAATTTCTGGTTGGTCCTTTTTCATATCCTTGAGGGTCTCGTTCATATCCTTGTAGGTCTTGTTCATTTCCTCGTAGGTCTTGTTCATTTCCTCGTAGGTCTTGTTCATTTCCTCGTAGGTCTTGTTCATTTCCTTGTAGGTCTCGGCCTTTTCTAGGAGCCTCTTGAAAAGCCTTATAACTGTGGTTTTGAATTCTATGTCCAGTCGTTTTTTCCCCTCCATTTCTTTCACATCTGATTTCTTTCCATGTCTCTGCATGGTGGCTGCTTTACTGAGTTGGTCGATTAGCTTTGTGTGGTAGATGTCCTCTAAGGGACAGTGGCTCAGCCTCCCCAGTTACCTGAGGTGGATATGGGTTGCACAGTCTTGTTGAAGGTAAGCCTAGATTAATCGTTGTTAGCACTTGGAGGGGTTGACCTCCAGGCCAATTGTCTGTGATGTTTAGCTGTGCTCAGGTTGGGTGGGCGGAGTCTCCGGGCCAAACAGGCAGCGTCAGCTCTACCCTATGCGGCCCCAGGGTCTCTGTGCCAGGGGCAACGGCCGCCAGCACCTCTGAGAGAGAGCCGCTGCCAAGCTCCACCAGCTGCCGGAGAATTCAGTCTCTCCCCAAATGAGTCTGCACACCCAACGTCTCACCCAGGGTCGCAAAACAATGAAGTCTGACAGTTTCCCGAATGAAAGAGTAAGTCACGAGTGCTCTCTGCGCGGTCACGCAGCTGCGCTGTTCCCAAATTCACCAGCCCTCCGCACAAGCTTGCCCTCTCCACAAGCCTGCAGACCCCTGCAGCGCCTGAGTTTCAGCGTGCCTCCTCACTGTCCAGTTTTACCCCATATTATTGTGGGTTCCCTGGACTTCACCCGGAGCTGGGGAGTCAGTGCAGTGGAACGTATTTGTCTCCCCCGTTCGAGAAAACCAGCCGGGTTTTCAGCCGCCCACCCTATCCGCTGGCGTGCTCACTGTTCCAAATCTCTCTCCGTGCATATCTTCAATGCTGTCCGCTGCCGCTCCTCTGAGTCACAGTGCCCTATTTTCACTTTTATTTGTGGAATTTTCACTCAGCCAGCTTTCCGGTGATTCTGGATGGTGTTTGTTCTTTTGTTAAGTTGTAGTTTTGAAATTGCTGTGTATGGCAGCAAGATAGGTGTTTACCTATGCTGCCATCTTGGTTCCTCCCAAAACATCTCTTGAGATGTCTTTTGTCCTCTTTAACATTGGTCTTTCCTCAGCACAGGCCTTATTGTTTCACACTCAGATTACTGTCACAGACTTCTGTGTAAGTCTTCCAACACTGCCCCGCTTCCTCCTTTAGTTCATCCTTCAAAGCAACTGCCAGAGGCATCTTTCTAAAACATAAATAAGGCCACACAGCTTTCCTGCTTAAAACCTTTCCATGGTGCCCATCACTGACAGCAGAGGTTGCAAATTTAAATCTAGAGGCTAGGATGACAAGAAATGAGCAAAATGGGCAAAGTAAGAGACAATGCGGAGCACTGAGGGCAGCAGGGACTGGAGGTCATGTGCCCCAGCAAAGGGGTCAGGCTGCTGCTCTAGGTGACTGGCCTGCAGGACATGGGACCAGTGTGGCCAGGCTAGCTGCTTTCTCCAGACAGGCTAGCTCTAGAAATCACAAAACAAAACCACGTGGGCCAAATAAAACAGGTACACGGGCAGTATGTGCTCCAAGCTGCAGTGTGCGGCCACTGCTCCTTAGGAAGAGGTCCCCTCTTTGGTCCCTGAGCCTGACATGCTCTGGTTTGGGGGCTTCTTCCCCACGCCCCACTCAGCTCCACTCTTAGTCATACACCTCTTTCCAGCTCACTGAGCAATCAATCGTGGGGTCTGGTGGGGGACACAGGCTATGGGCAAACTGCATGGCTCAGATCCTGGCTTGGTGATTTATTAGAGGTTGATCTTCGGCAAATCACTTCACTTCTCTAAATTCTAATTTCTAAGTGATACTATACTTGCTGATTATAACCGAATTTCCCTTATTTTTTTATATTTCCAGAATTGAGATGCTTCCTATAGTCAATTACATTTTAGTTTCATGCTTATAAAAATATTTCTGGTAGTATAAAGACAATCAAGGGTATTTCAGACATGAGTGAACTATAGAGCCAGCAATTTACCTGAGGTTACCGTGAGGTTTAAACAAGATAATACTTGTGCACAGCACAGTCCCCGAGCCACAGCAAAGCCACCCACTGCTCCTTTGCTCTCTGTATGACTACTGCTTGTGTACTTGTCTAGCTCCCTCACTAAACCACGAGCCCCTTCAAAGTCAGGTTTTATTATTGCTCACTCACCTATAAATCAGTATTGCACAAAAAAAGACTGATATGATTTAGTAAGTGCAGGATAATGAATGAAAAAATAATATAAGGACAGGGAACTTTTAATTTATAAACTACGCTGGTTAACACATGCCTAAATACAAGTGAATCAGAACATATATGACTTACCAATATCTCATGAAGTAGTTGGAAGGTATTCTTTAACTCATGGGGTGGAGCTGTTTCTAGTTGGTTCTGAAATGGTTTTAAAAAGAAAATTCCAGTAAGTCTTCAGCGTAAAGCACATTGGTGTTTCAGTCAACAATGTCAGATTCAAGCCCTAGTTTCACCACTATCTGCCTAACCCTCCTCTTCGGGGGCCTGCTTCCCCAAGTGCTAAATCTGGGGACTGAAACAAACCACCTCTGCGGTCCTCCCAGCTGCAACGCTCCCAGGTTGGGTAGGAGAGAAGAGGAAGGGCAGAAAGAAGAGAATGTGAAGTCACTAAAGAGGTCCACATTTTAATTTCATTTCTAGGCATCCTATTGTGTTTTCCAGAAGGTGCTGCTGTTGCTATGAGAATGCAGACGAGTATGCTCTGAGAGAAGTATGCTGAGTGGATATGGAGAAATCTGGTTTACGAAACAGAAAACCTGCCGAGACACACCTGTGAAGAAAGCAAGGTTCAGAAGACTCACTCCGGTGTGCGTTTTAACAGCCTCACACAGGTGCATGGGTGGGGCCTAGGGCCCTGCATCACCACCACACTTCGGGTGTCAGGGCCGGCACCAAGTGAGCATTTCTCTCCCCTTACTTCACGGACTCCCCACCTCCTGTGAGGTCAAGCCACACTCCCTCCCACTGTGAGAGGAGGAGAACGGCCTGAGGTCACACAGTCAGGAAACAATAAAGGGAGGAGCTCAGTCGCCTCAGACAAAGGTCTGCACAGAACAAGCTGAGGGCAAAACACTTTAATAAGAGCCTGAAGACATAAGCCACTAACCACCTGCTACTTGTCAGCACTACCTGTATCACTATTATAAATCCTGGTGCAGGTAAGAGAGGGCTGCAGAAATTTTGTGGGCAGAAACGAATACACATGGTGTGAATTTACAGAAAGAAGCCTGGAAGGACCCACACCAATGTGGCAGTATTGGCCCTTGGAGTGGGGAAGAGTGGGGGCAAGGTTGGTTGGTGTTGTCACAGAATGCAGCCATGTATTATTATCCATGTTACTGAAGATTAAAAACCAATAAAAATGATCTGTGTAGGCTTAAAGGTTTTTCTAGTAATCCCTAGAAAGGCAGTAAACAATACGGTTAAGAGCACGGCCCGGGAGCCAGACTGCCCACGTTCAAATTCCCACTCTGCCACTTACTAGCTGAGACCCTGGGCCGGTTCTTCCTCTGAGCCCCAGTTTCTGGAACTGTAAAATGCTGACAATAGTGTCTGCCTGACAGGACTACTTGAGAAGTAGGTGAGCTAAATATGTGCTCTGCCTGAAACAGTGCTGTGGCATCCTGTAAGTGCCACAGAAGTGGTAAGAATTAGCATACTGATCAGAGCTTCATAAGGAACTGTCTCACCTTTTTAGGTGTGAAAACCCTACTTCTGATTTTTAAAATGTTGCCAGAGGAAAGTAATATGAAAATGGAAAACATTTTACAAAGTAATGGTCACACAGCCTTATTAAACTATAAAGTATTATTCTTAACAGTTAAAAATTGAACCGAAAGCAAACGTGTTGCTGGTAAGAGAACAGTCAGGTAAATCATGGTAATGAGAGGATGAAATATACTCACAGATACATTTTAATAATACGAAAAATATTTATAAGGTTAGGTGAAAAAAAAAACCCCACAAAATCATAAAGACAATAAACTCCGTTATGTTAAAATACATGTGAAGAAAATAAAAAGGGAAATATAAGAGAATGTTGCTGGTGATTGTCAGTGAATAATGGTATATTGAGTTCTTTTCTTTTGGAGAGATTTTTCCCCACTGATTTTTAGAGAATGTAGAAGGGAGGAGGAGAGACCCAGAGAAACACTGATGTTGGAGACAGCTTGACTGGCTGCCTCCTGCACTCATCTTGACTGGGACCGGGGATCGAGCCTGCAACAGAGGCACAAACCTGTGACCCTGAAGGTCTGAGGGCCGATGCTCTAACCACTGAACACACTGGCCAGGGCTGAGTTGTTTGCTTAAACGAACCTACATTATTTTTATGATTAGGAAAACCAACCAAGGTATTAGAAGCAGCATGCTAACTGAGAGCAAAGGCCACCAGCCGTCCGCAGGCAGCGAGCCCTACCTTAATGAAGTGCAGCACGGCGAAGGAGAAGTGCTCGTTGCAGAAGCAGCAGTACACCACCATCTCCATGAGCGCCAGGAGCGAGCCCGTCAGCTCACGCAGAGCAAACGTCACCTGGTGCGAGGGGCGAAAGGAGAAGCGCTCCTGTCAGCTGTCGACAGGTTGCTCCTGGCTTTGACTGACACAGACTCAGATTTAACATCATCAACACTGCTTCAAAACAGGGCTGCTTGCAATGCATAGACTTCAGGGTGTTTAGCGCTGCCTGACATTTAATACAATTTTATGCAAATGTGCACCTTTTCCTGAGTCACTTTCATCAGATTTTCAAAGGCAAATACCCTCCCCAAATTAAAATAATTACTGACAGATCCCCAAAATACACATGTTCAACTTTTAAAAGATATGTAGCATGGTACTGTTAATATCGTTACAAAACCAGTATGACACATGGATTCATATCTATGTAAATCAAGTTATGGAAGGACTGGAAGATTAAATTCTCAAGAAGGGGCAGCTCTGGGAGGAAGGGGAGGTAATGGGATTGCAGGAAAACCACAGAGTGTGCTATGAGCACCCCACTTCCATACTCCTGAGGTTTAAAAAACATGTGTGTCTCAGAGTTGTATTATTTCAGGATTGGGGGGACACATAAAAAAGACTGGGAACAAAACCTCTGATAATAAACTGAGTAACTGTGATTGATGAGGTGCCATTTACCTACTGGGACCTAGAAAGGTAGTTAGCTCAGCCAAATCTGGAGATCCAAGTCCATTTGGTTGAAGAGAGGACTAATAACATTCTCTTCAACTGATTATTTCCTTCTGATGTATACATGGGAAGAAAAATTAATGTGAAAGGATAATTTCTTCTCCTAACAATACCCTTCTTTATTAGAATAACATGCAAAATATAACTAATAACAAATAAGAAAAGGTGTTTTTCCTCAATAGGAGAAGTAAAGAGAAAATGGCTTTAGAAGAACAAGGACATACCTCTAACAGGTAAGGTTTCCCTTCAGACAAGAATAACAAGGCTTCTACTTCATCATGGAGGGGCAGCAGAGGGCTGGAAGGAGCAATGCTGATAGGCGGCCGTTGTTTAAATACACCGGGAGCTTCAGAGACCAGAGAAACAAAGCCTGTCTCACTCGATGCTAGTTCATGAAACAGACATCCAACCCAAAGCTAGTCATTCTCTCCAGCTTCACACACTCAACTGCTGAGCCCTCACAACTTGCTCTCTCAAGTCCAGGAAGGAAGCCAGACTTGGAGACAGGAGAAAATGTTTACCTACTTATTTCAATGTCTGCCTAAGTTGTAGGTGTGACTATTAAGATCTCTAGAGAATCTTTCAAAGAAGTGAAAATAGACGTTGTATGTAGAAAAAATGCCCAATGTGACTGAACAGACACTGGACGAGACCCTGGTGCTCCTCAACCACCGCCTTTGCTCAGCAGAATTAACCCACATGGAAGGGTAACTCCTTTTGCTAGAAAAACAAGAACTCACACTATCCTCTTCTACAAACCTATCTCAACTCAAGTTTAGGCTGCTTTGTCTTTTTAGATGAATGAGTCCGGTTTAGGAAGCCAACTCTACCTCAAGCCATCCAAGTGCTCCTCAAGTCCCTTTACAGCAGGGCTCTCAACCTTTGTAATGCCGCGACCCTTTAATACAGTTCCTCATGTGGTGGTGACCCCCAACCATAAAATTATTTTTGTTTCTACTTCATAACTGTAATTTTGCTATTGTTATGAATCGTAATGTAAAAATCTGTGTTTTCTGATGGTCTTAGGCAACCCTGTGGGTAGAGCCTAAGACTTTGCTGTAGAGCCTAAGACTTTAGATAACTATATAGGAAAATTTGTGTCTCTGCTCTATTAAATGAGGACTGAACTATTGGTTATGTTTTTAGTATTTCCATTTTTACTGAGAATCAGAGGGCCAGGAGGCCTGGGCAAGTTCACACAGCTAGGAAACTAACCCACACAAAGGCAATTTTACCACTACATCAGTTGTACCAATTATGGTAATGAATGAACTCCGAATTGGTCTTTAATCCTAGAGGCTTTTTAAAACTTATATATCCCTCCCCCCAAATAAATTATTTACTTTCCCTTGTGACAAACTAGTAAAATAAAGTCATGTTTAACAGAAATTAAAACAAGTCAAATATCCAAATGAGGAACAAGTAATATTCATTTAATTGCTAACATTACCCTCCATGCACTATTGACAAATTCAGCATCATTTCATTTTTCGGATGTACTAAAGATATGTTAAGCTCACCAACATTCCTCTGGGAAGAGACATCTGAATACAAAACAAGTAATGCCACTGTGTTGTGAAGATTGCCAAATTCTCGTGCTTGTGCCGAACTCCATCGCCGTATCTGTGGTCAGAGAACATGAAGTGGACGTTTGTGTTTTGATTAGAAATAACATGGCGAAGAAGGGAAAGGACCTGCTGGTTCATGATAATTTAGGCCACAATTATTTCTCAATATTTGATAGCAAAAGAGGTCAAAGTACAAAAAGCCATAGGTTTTGAGCTAGCTTAACAGTGTTTTCCCTCAGACACATTAATTCACATTCTGAAAGGAATCCATTCGTGTATGCCGAGTTAGGTACTGAGTGCTCACTATGTCCCAGGCAATTTCCCTATACCTCAGTGTGATGGGGAGCCCATGAGGCTGGTGAGCTGGGGAGCCCAGCCCTCCACCCCCCCACCCCCCCGCCCGGTGCTGTGCGGGTGTGGGTGGGTGACGGTAACACCGCCCAATCTCTTTGTAGAATGGTGGACATAACACACCTGCTCTGGCCACTTCGTGGTTGTGAAAACCAAACGAGAGCTTAAGAGTGAAACCGTTTCCAATGCCATGGCTCCACAAACGCAAAACAGGAGCCCCGACGCAGGAGAGCTCGAGTGAAAAACGGAGACTGTAAATCTCAACATGACATTCTTACACTGAGCAGGCTAGGAGCCAGAGCTTGCCGGTTAACACTGACGAGTGAGAACCACGGTGCAGACAGGAACCTGGAGGCCGGAGCAGCAGGTCTGTCCTCTTATAAAGGAAGGAAAGCTCCTACGCAGTGCGTTCCATACAGGGGACACCGGAGCTGGGTCTGAATCCCACCCCACAGCACTTTAGTTCTGTGACCTTGAACAAGTCACTGAACTTGTCTGCGCTGTAATTCTCGCCTGGGAATGGGGATGAAACTGCCTAGTTTATTGAACTATATCAGTGGTATGGTGTATCAAATGACCAGTTGTGTCCAGCACATAACAGGAGCTCTATAAATAGCATTTATTATTACTGCACCTTCACATCACACATATTTTAAATCTATCAAACAAAGAAATACAATGGATGGGAGAAACACACCAATATACAAACTTCAACAAGAGAGCCATTTTTCACATATACCTAACTCTAGTGTTATAAAACAAGCTCCGTCCATTCCTGAATATGAGCACCAGTAAACCTGCAGCAGTAGTAAGCCTTCCCATGTATGACAGTACAATTTCACATTTGAATTCTGGCCTTGTTATCAGCATTCCGGAAGTAACTGCCAGCACAACAGCCTTGCTGGCAGCGCCAGACTTGCAGGTTTTTGAATCCCTCCATCAGGACCCATCTTTGTTGTTTTGATACTTCACATTTTAACTGATACTCTAGTTAAGTCATTTCCATAGGCTGTTATTATTAGGAAATTCTGAGGAAAGTTGTAAAAAATAATTGAACTATAAAGAATTTTAGAGTCTGTGTACTATTAGTACCTGTACTCTTATGAGATTAAAAATATTTATCACCTACACAGAGAAGTAAAGTAACTATAAAACCACAGCTACCTAAGGGCTGGCAAGCAGTATTACCTGATTGTTCTGGCGACTGGCCCCCAGGAGAAAGCTGATCATGTGTCGCAGAGCTGAATGCCGCAGGAGGAGGTCTCCAGCCCTAATACCTTGCTGTCACAAGATATTGAGAACGACAAATTATATTCCTACCCAGACAAAAATCAGTTTTAAAAACAGTTAAATGAGAAGTTTAAAAAAGTTTTTAAATGCTATAATCCTATTTAATAAAGAGGCAATATGCAAATTGACAATCACTCCAAAACACATGATGGCCACCACAAGATGGTCGGCAGGGGAGGGTAATTGTGGGCGATCAGGCCTGCAGGAGAGAGCAGTTAGGAGTGATTGGGCAGGCAGAGGGGAGCAATTCAGGGGAACCAGGCCGGCAGGGGAGGGCAGTTGTGGGGGACCAGGCCTGCAGGAGAGGGAAGTTGGGAGGGGGGAGGACCAGGCCTGCAAGGTAAGATAATTGGGGGGAACAAGGCCTACAGGGGACAGCAATTGGGGGTGGGCCAGGCCTATAGGGGATAGCAGTTGGGGGGTGGGGAACCAGACTATAGGGAAGGGCATTTGGGGGCAACCAGGCCATTAGGGGAGGGAGGGAAGTTGGGGGGGAACCAGGCCTGCAGGGGAGGGCAGTTGGTAGGAACCAGGCCTGCAGAGGAGAGCAGTTGGGGAGGGGACCAGGCCGGCAAGGGAGGGCAGTTGGGGACAACCAGGCCGGCAGGGGAGGGCAGTTAGGGGCAACCAGGCCATTAGGGAAGGGCAGTTAGCGGCAACCAGGCTGGCAAGGGAGGGAAGTTAGGGGTGACTGGCCAGCAGTTAGGGGGTGATCAGGCTGGCAGGCAAAAGCAGTTAGGGGCAATGAGGCAGGCAAGTGGTTGGGAGCCAGCAGTCCTGGATTGTGAGAGGGCAGTTGGACATCCCTCAAGGGGTCCCAGATTGGAGAGGGTGGAGGCTGGGCTGAGGGACATCTCCACCGTCCCCGTGCATGAATTTCATGGACTGGGCCTCTAGTCTATAACAATAAAAGCATAACATGCTGATCAGACCCGACGACCTTCTGGACAAAGCCAGGGCTCTGAGGGAAACCCAGGTCCCGGGTGCCAGAGGGAAGCCAGTGCCAGCAGCCAGGGGAAGGAAGACCTATTCTTGCACTAATTTCGTGCATCAGGCCTCTAGTTTACATATAAAAATGTTTGTTAAAAATATAATTTTAAAAACTCTTTTGCATTCCAACAGCCTCACATTGCTTCACAAAGGCTATAGAACACATAATTAGATACTAGTTTTAATGAAGACTTTTGCTGTCAACAACTATACACCTACCTGTATCCAACTTCCTGCAATATAATCCCTGAATTAAGATTTTAAAGAATAAACAGCCATAAAACCGTATCATATAAATTCAATATTGACCAGTCTATATTTTTCCATGTATAAAATTCCTTTAGACTATAAATTTTGTTTTATGAGAATATAGTAGGAAAAATAATTTACCTTTTGCACAAAAGAGTTGAACAGGAAAAAGTACTGAGCACAGTTTTTACAATTTTCTGGGACGTCTTTATCCAACAGAGCAAGTAGTACCTCCAGTAACTGATGAAGGCTTTTTAACTGGTCAGAGGAAAGATGAGATTGCATAAAGAAAAACCATTAAGACAGACATTTGTAACAGGATTAATTTTAAGTCACCAGAAGAACAAAAGGAAAATCTGATTGATACAATTCAGTCTCAGATTCAGATGGATTTATGCTTTGGAGAGCAAAAACAGAATGACTCAATTTTACCTGCTAGGGGAAGGTTGGTACTAGAGAAATACTTCAAAGGAACGTCTAGTTTTGTTTCCTAGATTTCAGAGTCAAGGGCATGATCCTACTCCTAATGGGCACATTTTCTGTAGATCCAATTTCTCTCTTAGAAAAAGGGTGGGGGTGCTTAGAGGAAACCTATTTCTGAGTCCCTCCCTCCACTATGCTATGTCTTTACATAATCACAGATGCAAAGAATAAAAACACAGACACAGGCATAGGGGCTAGAAACCAAGCCAATGGAGCAGATGGAGAGCACAGCCTGACAGAATGACAACGGCAATATCCACTCAACTGGGAACTTACTTGAAAGCCCGCTGACGCCTCATGGAAAGCTTTGAAAAACATTTTATTTATTTAGAAACCATTTT
The DNA here is from genome assembly GCA_027563665.1 of Antrozous pallidus. Taxonomy (NCBI): domain Eukaryota; kingdom Metazoa; phylum Chordata; class Mammalia; order Chiroptera; family Vespertilionidae; genus Antrozous; species Antrozous pallidus. The sequence goes on from CM050508.1 coordinate 180,660,235, forward strand.
GGTTATCACATTGCTTCTTCTTTCCCTCCCACCCAACTGCTTTTGGACAAATTCCTAGAAATTCATCTGTGATCTGAGAATGAAGAGCAAGCTTACTACTCCTGTTGATTTATTTCCTCTGAAGATGGTGTCCACAGACTTTTAAAATACTCTCATCCATCCTGTCACATCAGTATAAATACAGCAAAATCTAGCATTTATATAGCACTTAACTTTTAAAGTACTTTACAATACAGAGTGGGTGGAAAGAGGCACCATTTCCACAATGAGGGAAAACCTGACATAAAATGCATCAGCTGGCTCTGGATATTAAGTAGAAATCACTGAGGCAAACGCTTCATGTTTATACTCTGCACCACTCCTCCTTCCCTTCCTACCACCTGCAATCCTGCCTTCAGAAGTCACTGGGATGATGGTGTGGCCTGACCCCACTGGTAGGGAGACTCACTAACTCTACCTTTATCTTTTGCTATGTTGGTGCATGGCAGGAAGGAGGAGGAGGAGAAGGCCCTCATGCTAACTGTCTCACACAACTTCCGCAGAGTATTTCAGAGCAATGGTCTTCAAACTGTCCTAAGCAACTCCCAATGACCTCTTTTATATCTTTTGCACTCAGGTAAGGTTTTGTTTGGAAAATGGTTCTGCTGTTTAAGCTGATTGGAAACCACTGCCTTAGAGTAAACCTCAACTTCCTCATAAATCCTAAATTGAGACAGTCTTCCGGGTCCTTCCTAAGGGGCATGTCTGACCTCGTTGTTCATTCTGGACTGAGCAGAGCTCCCCGGGTCAGGCAATGGTGCAGGAACCAAGTGCTTGGGCGTCAGGCACTGGATCTGGATTAAACATCTCCCTTACAGAACACGCTCAAGGTTGCATCACAAAGTTACCAACTGTATTTGAAGCAGCAATTTTTAGAATTTGCATTTAATTCATTGAGACACACTGCCTCTAGCCAATGTTTAAGGAGCCAATTAGTTTTGAAAATAACATTTTTCAAAGTTTTCCATGTAGTGTCAGCTGTTTGAAACAGCAAACTTGGGAAGGAACTGCTGTATTTGCTAGCACTTAACAGACTGAATAATCAGACTTACAACATATGTCATTTATTTCCATAGGTCTTAAAATCTTTGGGGACTGAGGATGGTAATAAATACCCTGGCTTGTTTTGGCATGTGTAGAATTTTGAACCAGAAAATATGTTACAGAAAGTCGGGTCAGAAAAAGAAGAAATTCAGAGGAACAGACAGATTAGGGAATGAAAACCAATGAAGGCACTATTTTGGCTAATGCCCCTGAACGAATGGCAGTATTTGGTCTGGTTGCCAATTGCAGGTTTAGGTCATAAAAATAGCTCATGAGGAAAGACAAAGCCAGGGGCAGCTCAAAATGTGTAAGGATCTAGACCAGAGCCTCGAGACTCAGGTTGGTCTCAGTGCAGAGACCAAATACAAACTACCGAGAGAAGACTTTGAAAAGGGAGTGTTCTACAGAGAAAATTCTGAAGCAGACCAGAGCAGACCTCAGTTCCTGGCCTACCTTGGTTTTGGGGGTATGAGGAGGAAAAATCAGAATGCCTTCTACTCAGCATTCATCAGGAAGTTGGTTCTCAGAGGGTACATTTTATGTGGCAAAATCACCAGGTTGCAATCCTAAGTTCTCTTCCTTATTATGGCCATTTTATACTTTTGGTAAAAACAGAAAGTATAAATAGAAATTTAAACATGAGGCTGACCTTGTCCTGATAAAACAAGGCACTGTCCAGGGTTTTCTCCAGAATGGTGGCCACAGCGACTCGCACTTCTCTCACATTGCACTCCAGCAAGAATATCCTAAAATACAGAAGTGTGGTGTAAAAAGCAAAACAGAATTGCACAAGTCAACCTTCCCAACAGGGGTCCCACTGGCAATCCAAGAAACAAAATTACTCCAAGATATTAGTTCGGGTCTTCTGAGAGCTTTGGTACAGCTCGTTGCCACTGTGGAGGAGGAAGGCCGAACAGGAAAACAAGACCCCTGAACACGGAGAAGTGAAGCCCTTCCTTCCTCTCTTCTCTTCCCCCCAAATGAGTATCTGTATAAATATAAAGTGAACATAGAGCAAATAATTTAAAATTTTATGAATTCTGTTCATTCAGGACTAGCTCTCCTGGAACCCCTTCTATTTCTCAGAATGAGATGCTAGTTAAAGCTCAGAGCCAAGTCAGCACCCCAGAACTCCCCTGTGCACCAGACTGCGGGTCCCTGAAGAAAGGGACTTACATTTTGGGTTTTAGGATGTAGTTGCCTGTGAATACCTGGCCATCTGCACACACTCTCTCCTTGCATTCACTGAACAACAGATGATTTGGAAAGAGGGATTTTGAAGTGACCCAAATAATTTCCTCAATGCTTCATTGGTGAAGACAGTTTAAAATCGATTTCAATCAGAAATATAATTTCAAGGTGAAATAAAAAGAGCTACAAGAAATGTCAGCTCCCACTCACTGGAAGAAACACAAATTTCTTTTAATTAAAAATCTCGACACTTACTTTATCAATTCTCGTCCTTCAGAACCAATAAAGTATTCAACTAGCCACTGACAAGCATCAAAACTTTTTGAAAGTAATGCTTCAATTGTGGCAATCCATTCTTCAGTGTCAACCCTTTAAAAAAAAGCCAAGAATATTAGGAGTATAGTCCCCCAAATAACCCCATGGAGCATCACTCCACTGTAACATTCTTTAAAACTTTTTTGGAGAGTAGAAGTTAAATACTCAGCGACTGTTATAACTAACATGGTTCCGTCACCCCAGAAGCCAGTGCTTTGCAGTCTTTGTACTTGTGCAACTCAACCTGCCCCCAACTCCCACCCCATAAAAGAAAAAAGTGTAAAGAAGCTATCTGCATCTTCTTCAAAAAACTCCAATTGCAAAACAAAAACAAAACAAAACAAAAAACCTGAACATTTTGTTCTGCTTGACATTCATTCACAAAATGCCTACATTCTATACTTTTTTATGTTAACTAACCAAACAATTTCCTTAGTCAATCCTATGCCAGACATGACAAGAAACATTTCTTCTTTTTCAATCAAATAATAAGGCCTGGTATTTAATATGTCTTTTATTATTACACATAAAAATGAAATGTCATTATATTTGTTAACATCTCAAGAGTTCCCTGACTGCAAAATCTTTCTAAGAACCTCTCTATACTTGTGCTACAGACAGGAGCTTGAGAATTTCTATGGTCTTCTGTTAACTGGTCTCCCCACTCTGAGCTCCCCTTCATGCTCCAGATATATCTTACAAACCAACCCAACTACTTTTCATCCTTCAGTTACTCACAATCACAATTTACCCAGAGCCTTATAGTATAAGGCAGTGAGTGGTTGGCAACTCATTAGTCAACAGAGCCAAATATCAACAGTACAACGATTGAAATTTTTTTTGAGAGCTAAATCTTTTAAACTTAAACTTCTAACGTCACTTCTTCAAAATCGACCCGCCTAGGCCATGGTATTTTGTGGAAGAGCCACACTCAAGGAGCCAAAGAGCCACATGTGGCTTGTGAGCTGCAGTTTGCCGACCAGTGCTATAAGGTGTCCAGCACCTTACGAGGTGCTGAAGATAAAACCAGTGAGACTAACATGGAATCAGACTCTGAACACACTGACCCCATTTGAGAGCCGTCCCTGATCACCCACTGAACAAAGACCTTCCTTCTCTGGACTCAGTGAGCTCAGCCAACCCAACATTCTCTCACCTCAATGGGCTCCTTAAATGCACGAGTAAAACACTAGTCACTCATACTTCTTTAAGCAAGTCTTACCTATTACCCAGGTTTTTCCCTTCTACTGAGAATATAACTGTCTCGGTATTTTTGCCTTTCAAAATCATCTGAGAACACAAGTGTCTTTAATACCAACCCCATCCCACATCTGGGTCTGATTCTGTCCAATTTCCAAAGCTGTACAGCATTTATGCCTTGTAGCACAGTTACAGTTCTGTTGAACCTATTTTTCTACTGGATTAGAAATTCCTTATAGATATGAGCCATTAATCATCTGAGAACAGTTGGTAGTTTCCAACTACAGTAGGTCTTCAGGTTATGTCGGAGACCCATTCCTGCCGCACAACTTAAGTGGGAACTCACTTACACAAGCACCTACGTCACTCACATGGGGCACATACACAGCAGTAATGAAGTGAAACAGTAAAGAAATATTTAAAAGAAAGATAACAATTCCTGACCTTTACATGGGGTAAATAATGATGGAACTTTTAAAATATATATAAATGGGAGATGGCAACATAACCACAAAACGATGTAGGTCGAGTCCAACATAACCAGAGGACTGCCTGTATCTAAAACAATGTTTTAAAAAGCTGAATTCAGAAATTCATCTTTAATTGATTTAATTAGTGCTTTCTGCTATGACAATCAAAACATATCACTTCTTACCTGAGTTTTTTCTTTGTCCGTAGATAAGTTTGAAAAAGGAATTGAATGGCAAGCTGTAAGCTTACCTTTGCCATGCAAGGATAGTATGGATGCTTTAATTTAGTCTGAGAGGGGGAGAAAAACAGAGAACTAAATGACATATGAACTAAATGATAAAATTCAATATTAATAAGAAAAATCTAGCCAGCCATTATAGAAAATGTTTGGGTTAAACTTTAATAGAGTTTAAGACACCTTCATTTTTTTTTATTAAGTCTTCTCAAAATAGTCTTTATTTATATTTAAAAAAAATTTTTTTTTGTTGATTTCAAGAGGAAGAGAGTGGGAGATAGAAATATCAATGATGAGAGAGAATCATTGGTCAGCTGCCCCCCCTCCCCCGATGCCCCTTACTAGGGATCAGGCCTGCAAAAAAGGCATGTGCATTGACCAGGAATCGAACCATGACTTCCTGGTTCATAGGTTGACACTCAACCACTGAGCCATACCAGTTGGGCAAAATAGAGTCTTTAGACCAAAAGATGTTAAGTAATCTATCAAAAGACTGAGAAAGTTTTCCTCCTATTAGCAAATTAAAATCACGGTACTGCCTATTACAAATTAGGAAAAATTAATCTCCACAAAGCCCCATATCCAATGATATCACCTAATGGTTACCAGATTCATCATTAAATTTAAACAGCGCTTTAAAAAGCCAGTATGTGGAAACCCACACCCATCTACAACTTGCATGATATATTACAAATACTCTCTATATTAATACAACTCAGTAAGTTACACATTTGGGAGTTTTTTTGCATTTCATCTAAAGGTTAATAACTGAGAGTGAACATGAGTCACTGAACACTTTAGCTGAAAGATGTTTAAATATAATTCTTTCCTACTTTAGTAACAATCCAGCCAGTACTTACAGCATTCAATGATGCTAAAGACAACACAAAACTGAAATAATCACTACTATACACATCTCTATTCTTCATAAACTTGAGGTTTTCATCTCTCACCATCTGTAAAAGAAAATCAGCAATTGTTTTAAAGAAACGGTAAAATATTCAACATGTAAAAGACATTTTTAGTGATATGTTAGGTAAGGATTCGTAACTCTGAATTTTTTTAAAGAGAGGAAAATCTTCATTTCAATATATAATTAGTCATAAAAAGGTGAATTATTATTCATTAAACTACATTCTTATGGAAAATTTAGGAAAACCACCATGTGAAGGACAAGGGAAGCCTAACTTATTATTCTGGATAGGAAGGAACAGAAAGCTTTCCCAAGTAGACTCCATATTCTTCTTAAATTCCCTGCTTTGGCTACTCAGCTTGTTTACTTAGTTTAGAAAATCTGAACTGATAGTTAGACAATTCTGAATTTTAATCCTATCTCTGAGACATTAGTAGGTCATTTTGCCTTTTTGAGCCCAATTTTTTTTCCATCTGAGAAATGGGAAAACCTTCCATCCCACAAGAGTGTTTTAAGAATTATGGATTTATTTAAAGTGTGCATCATAGAGTAGATATTCAATAATTAATGGTCATCACTGACATATTAGTTTTACCCCCAAAAAGTTATAAACTTTTATTTTTCTCTCCAGGTACAGTAAGTTAATTTTAGCTATGTGGTTTTTTTTTTTTGTTTGTTTGTTTTGTTTTATTTATTCTATTTATTTATCTTTGGCATCCTATCGTTACATAGAAATGGTGATGGTGGGGTCAATCTTGAATTTGTAGCCACCTCTACGACCTGATATGAAAGATTTATGACACAGGTGGGTAAGAAGATGTTGCACTAGATATACAGCCAAGTCTACAAGATAACCAGCTGGAGTTCTTCTGGACCTATGAGATGGATTTTAACACTACCTGAATTTTCTCCCTAAGAATTATGCAGTTCTTACCTGATATATTCGAACTGGCATTTTCTCCACAAACAGTCCTTTCTTTTCTCCTTTTTTAACCAGTTTGGTTAGAATAGAGAGCCGGTCATTGTTAGGCCTATGGGGCCTAGGAGATGACTGAGGTGAAATTTCTGGTGAAGAAGGTGCTGATCTAAGAGACAGAATCAGAAAACTGACTAAAGGGGCTATTGTTTTAATAGTTCCTAAAACCTAACCTACATAATCTGGGTACTCGATTTAAAAATAAATTGTATACTACCCTAATTCAATAACTGAAACTCAGATTCACAGAAAATACGATAAAAAACTTTCTGAATGTTGAAATAGTGCTTACTATGCTTTGAACATAAAGTTTATTCAATAACATGCATGAAAATAATCTCACTTCTAGAATAAAATGATTTATACATATTTTTTCTAAATACAAAATAACTTTTGCCAAGGAAACAATGACCACATAACAATAAGAAGAAAGGGATAGAGCAGTTTATTTTCTTTTTAGAATTTCACTCTAGCTTAGCAAATTACATTTAAATACCAAACAATATGCTAAAGATCCCAGTATCCTCTACTGAAATCACACAGCCAATTACACAGAAAAGAAACTCACAGAGAGAGATCCTCAGCTTCCTGCCGCACAACGCTGACTCGACTTTTCTTTGGTAAGACTGGGGAGTTCTGATCAGATACCCGTTGGTAGAAGAGCATATAGGCATTCCAGTATCTTCGGCGAACATCAGTATATGGATTTGCTTTGTAATAAGACATTAAGAAGTCTTTGTAAATAAAAAGTTTTCTTGTCTTAACAATCTAAAACAAAGGACCCATAAATCCAGGAAGTACTTAATAAATTTGTTAAATGCAAAGTGTGGGTAAAATGTGTGTTTTTTTAAGAGTACTGCTTAGAATTACTTGGAGGGTGATATAGAGGGGAAGGGAGTAAGGGAGTTGTATGGTAACACAGTAAGGGAAAGAAGGTAAATATTCCAGGCAAGTCTACATTGAATAAAAAAGCAAGTAACATTTAAAAAATAAGTTCTGTGGCATAGGATGGTATTATAATTGGCCTTGCTTAATCATTTATGTATATAGAACAGTCAAATCTATGTAAGTTTTTAAAAAATATATATATTATTGATTTTTTACAGAGAGGGAGAAGGAGAGAGAGCCAGAAACATAGATGAGAGAGAAACATCCATCAGTTGCTTTCTGCACACCCCCTACTGGGGATGTGCCCATAATCAAGGTACATGCCCTGGATCAGAATCGAAGCCAGGATCCTGAGTCCACAGGCCGACACTCTACCACTGAGCCAAACCGGTCAGGGCTCTACGTACGTGTTGGTAAGACAGTACATTCAACCAGCAAAAGCTACCACTATCAGATGCCCAACTACCATGGTATGGGATCTACTATTGTGAATAGAATATAAGTAGGAATTTTAAAATGCTCCTAGAATATTTCAAAATCAGATTTCAGAAATGCTAAGATCTCTGCAAAATGCTTTTTCTTTAAATAGCAAATTCTGACTGAATTTTGTGACATATTTTGGCTCATACATTTTCCAAGGGTGGGGTTGTAGAAAGACTCCTTTGCATATTAAGTGTGGTTTTAAAAACACAGTTGCTAGAAATGTCATCTTTAATTAATCACACCTCTATAGAAGTGAAAAGGAAACCTGAAACTGGCCCAAAGAAATTAGCCTGCCCACTGTGTACAATGACACCGACAAGTTCATGTTTTTTGTGAGGGCAACTTTCTTTCGTGGAGACCCTCCACCTCCCTGACAGGAAGTAACTCCTATTTTTATTTTTATTTAAAAATATATTTTTATTGATTTCAGAGAAGGGAGAGGGAGAGATAGAAACATCAGTGATGAGAGAGAACCACTGACTGACTGCCCCTTGCACATCTGCTACTGGGGACTGAGCCCACAACCTGGGCTTGTGCCCTTTATCGGAGTCAAACCCGGGACTCGACTGTTCGCAGGCCGACGCTCTATCCCCCAAGCCAAACCAGCTAGGGCGGAAGTCTGAAAATTCTAGTGGATAGCTACTTCTTCTGAAAGTATTTTTAAGGTTGGAATTCTCTTTGATATTCATTTTACTTATACCTCCCTCCCATCCCCCTATATTTCTCCAAGGCTGCTTTAAGAAGTTATTTAAAATTTTTTTGTAAGCAGCTTGAACATTTTTACTCTGGCTATCAAAGAGTTCATGGACCTATATAGAGTAGTGGTGTGTAAAAAGAATAAAAATCTCTTCTATTTTCATGTAAAGAAAACTGCCTCCAACTTGATAGAAAAATCCTAACTCAAAAAAAAGAAAAAAAGAAAGAAACTCATGGAAAATATCCATTTGTAAATACTTACTTTGATCATAAACTTTTGGTCTATATTCTCCTCCAAAGCATTCATATTCCAGGGTCTCATCATTTAGGTCAAATTCTTCTATAACTGTGTCATTAAATTTATACCACTTTCCTTTACCACATCCCCTAGAACCCAGATAAAACAAACAGTATAAAAAAAACCAAAATTCCCATCTCCAGTATTTATTTCTTTGTATTGTCTATAAATATAGCAGGTGATTACCATTTGAAAATACCTAAGAAAAAATAGCAAGTTATTCTAATTTCTAAAACAATTTTGCAAATTGAAGGCACAAAGACAGTTGCAATATTAAATAAGACCAAATAACAATGCAAAGCTTCTTTGCATTATAATGGTAAGTGTAGGTGATAAAGTAGGGCAGGGGGACAGAGGACAGATATATAGGAGGACAGGGGAGTGGAGAAGAGATAGATATACAGGAGGGCAGGGGGAGTAGAGCACAGATATACAGGAGGACAGGGGAGTGGAGAAGAGATAGATATACAGGAGGGCAGGGGGAATGGAAGACAGATATACAGGAGGGCAGGGGGAGTAGAGGACAGATATACAGGAGGGGCAGGGAGTGGAGGAGAGATATACAGGAGGGCAGGGGGAGTAGAGGACAGATATACAGGAGGGCAGGGGAGTGGAGGACAGATATACAGGAGGGCAGGGGAGTGGAAGACAAATGTATAGGAGGGGCAGGGAGTGGAGGAGAGATATACAGGAGGGCAGGGAGTGGAGGAGAGATATACAGGAGGGCAGGGGGAGTAGAGCACAGATATACAGGAGGGCAGGGGAGTGGAGGAGAGATAGACAGGAGGGCAGGGGGAGTAGAGCACAGATATACAGGAGGACAGGGGAATGGAGGAGAGACAGATATACAGGAGGACAGGGGGAGTAGAGGACAGATATATAGGAGGACAGGGGAGTGGAGGAGAGATATACAGGAGGGCAGGGAAGTGGAGGAGAGATATACAGGAGGGCAGGGGAGTGGAGGAGAGACATACAGGAGGGCAGGGGAGTGGAGGAGAGATATATAGGAGGACAGGGGAGTGGAGGAGAGATATATAGGAGGGGAGGGAAGTGGAGGAGAGATATACAGGAGGGCAGGAGGAGTAGAGGACAGATATACAGGAGGGCAGGGAAGTGGAGGAGAGATATATAAGAGGACAGGGGAGTGGAGGAGAGATATATAGGAGGGGAGGGAAGTGGAGGAGAGATATACAGGAGGGCAGGAGGAGTAGAGGACAGATATACAGGAGGGCAGGGAAGTGGAGGAAAGATATACAGGAGGGCAGGGGAGTGGAGGAGAGATACTGGAAGAGCAGAGGGGGACTTTTGGGAGAACCCCTTACCGCCTATCCTTAATGAAGGAATAGTAGTGGCCCGCATGTGCCTGCCCACTGTGTACAATGACACCGACAAGTTCATAGTTTTCTGTGAGGGCAACTTTCTTTCGTGGAGACCCTCCACCTCCCTGATCCATACTTCGTCCATTTTCACCAACTTCAGAAGATGAATCTTGGCGAGCCATTCCTGAAACCGTGTACGGCTCCATGTTTAACATCCAGGGAAACTATTAAAAGCAAAGGAGCACACGAATGTTGATTAGTAACATAGACTGCCATACCCAATGAAGTCAGACACAAAGAAGAGGGATGTGTGTCTCCTACTTTAAGCGAGGACTGCCTCTCCAGCTTAAGTGCACAAATCTCCAAATGGCTCACAAGTCCGGGAAGTACAAGTGATCTCTCCTTGAGCATTAAGGAAAGATCTGACTTCACAGCTGACACTAAGGTGCCTCCTGCAAATGAGGGTAATTGTTCAAGGTAACACAGTTCCACTGGCAGCAGCTGCTTGGGACAAGGGGCTACGTTCTCTCAGAAAGCTGAGACTATAGCCTTTCACACTTTATATGAAATTTGAAAATATTAAAAGAAATAATAAAAAGTGAGGCAGTAATGGTTATAAAAACTTTCAGGGAAAAAAAAGTTACCTTTATCTGCTCATCATATTTAATGGAGCGTCCACTTTCCCAGTCAAATCCGAATCTCATTAGGTGAATGACCAAGACACTAGGTAAAGACTTAATACAGGTCCTTTTGACTGTTATTCTCTAAAGAAAAGCAAAACACAATTAGCTCCTGGGAGAAAATAAAACAGCCAAGTAATTAATACAAAAGTCATAGGTTTCTCTAGGCCTACCCACTCGTATAAACACAAAGGGTGACACAATCTAACAGAAGTAATAATAGAGCTTAAAACTGATCTTACATGAAAGACAAAGTACATGGAATAGAAGATTAATCGAGTTTTATTAAAAGGGCATGTGAAATACCTTTTCTTTACACTTTTCACAGTAATAGGCATTACTTCCCTCTAGAACTTCTCCTCTAACAAACTGGTCCAATGAAATTTCCAAACTCTGACAGGAAGTAACTCCTAGATTGAGAGCCATGAAAGCTTCCTCTCGCTCGTATCTGATTAGAAAACAACAGAAAACCATGACCAACAACAGAATGTGAAAAGCTTTAAACTACTGCAATACCTGATATTAAACACAAAACTACTCACAATCAGTGAAATTAACAATAATTTTACTCGTCCTTTAAAAAGTACACTACCAGCCCTAGTTGGTTTGGCTCAGTGGACAGAGGGTCGGCCTGCGGACTGAAGGATCCCAGGTTTGAATCCGGTCAAGAGCACATGCCCAGTTCCAGACTCGATCCCCGGTGTGGGGCGTGCAGAAGGCAGCCAATCAATGATTCTCTCTCAACATTGATGTTTCTATATCTTTCTCCCTCTCCCTTCCTCTCTGAAATCAATAAAAAAAAATTTAAAGTACACTACCAAATTAAAATAATCAATTTGACAATTCAGAATTGCTTAAAATTATGAATTTCACCAAAGAAATTTTAGAAATTGAAAGCAAAGAAATGTAATTCAATAAACTTATAGATCCACTAAGAGAGATATCTGCAAGTCTCTCAGCAAATGCAAAGTTCATAACGTACTAGAAGAATCACTTAATTATAATAAAATTTTAATGTTAATGATATCTTCACTAACCTGTGAGGACAGTCTTTACAGATTTTCTGATCAGAATAGATGCCTTGAAAAGTATTCTTAAAAATTTGGTCTCTCCCCATTTTCTGTTGGAATAATAAAAAGTTAATAAATTTTCAGTTGCCACACCTAGAATTTATAGGTTGTTTACACAGAATTTTATTTAGAACTAACTAAGCTAAAGCACAGATGTCAATGCAACCAGCAAAATAAAAGAAGTCATCTTGGCAGTTTAATTAGAGTCACTGTTATGAGTGACGAGAAAGGTGGAGGAGAGAGGTCAGTCAGAGTTGCTGACAGGACAGCACTCCCCACGACCTTTTACTTTCCCCGGGCACCAAGGCAGCTGACTCTCCACGATCGTTTCTTTTCCCTGCAGACAATGCTATAAGTTTATGTTATTTAACAAACGTGCCACCACTGAGAAGAGAGGCACATGCTGACAGCAATGAGAGGCTGTCTGTAATGTAAAAGGCAGGACCACTTAGGACGTCTGTAACATGTTTAAAGTTTGGGGTTTAAACACCACCACAAACAACTTTTAATCTAGTCCTTTTGTACCCACTGCCAAAGCAAGACAGCTCTCCATGGGCCACCAGTACTTTACAGCACTTCTCCGAGGCCAGATTACTTTAATGCATAAGACACAAATGATTATTATTATGGAGTGCAGACTGGGAATCACATATTTTATCAAGTGTTAAATGAAGTAAGAAGAAATCTATATATTTTGGTGATCTGTGTATATGTTTTGACGTTCAAACCCAGAAGAAATGACATATAGTTTTTTGTATGCAAGATGATCAATTTCTAATTTGTCAGTTTCACGGCGGTCCCATATCCGGAACCACTGCTCCTATACTACTTTGAGAGGGTTTAGGGCAAATAAAACTTTGTCTACCTTGAGATACTCATCCATCTGATCAATGAGACTAGTGAAGAACTCGTACGCATCCTGTTGTTCTCGCACATAAAGTTCTTTGTTCCACATTTTGAAAATCTATGTAACAAGAATTAAATGTCATTAAAGGAAAAGCAGCTACTTCTGAACATGATTTAAAAAAAGGATATTAAAAGAGCACTTAATCTTCTAAAAACTAAGTTCATTACTAGGATGCAAACGTTTTTACTGAAGTGAGATGAGATTCAGCACTCATGCTTTTCTCTGGGCTCTCTGCAAACTTAACAAGCCTGTGAAACCACACGCTGAGAGCCCAGGCATGAACAGTTTCTCTCACAAACGAACCCATCTGTGGGGGAAAGTACAAGCTGCTCCTTCCATGAAACACAGAAAAGTGATGTTAAAAAAGCATGCTCTTTATTTAGAGACATTAGTGAAACAGGCATAGGTGGTGAGGAATGAATTGAACAAATACTTCAAATAGCTAAAATAAGAATCATGAGAAATATCCAAAGTAATTAAGATTAGCAAATCCCTAGAAATTACAAATGATTATTCGAACATTCTAATAACTTGACATCAAGGACCAATCTCCAGAATGGTATAGACAACTGTTCTGTAGGTTCTGGCAATGGGCTTAATCTAGAATTAATAAAGACAAGAGACAACTATCGCTAGAGAAAGAATGTAGCCAAGCTCCAAATAGTCAACATCTTTAAATCTAGAGTTACTGGTAAAATACCTTCCAAAAGTTCTCAGGTACATAATACTGCAACTTGCTTTCCATCAAATGCCCAAACAGAGACTGCACTTGGTAGAATACACTATCATCTGGATTGTCAGTGTCGTCATCCACTGAAAGTAATGCCTGAAAGACACAAAGTATAAAGTTAGAAATAGTTAACTGTTTTACAGATAACTTTGACTTATGTGCATGCAAGTCCATACATTGTTCTTTTAGATGCTACGTGTTTGAATGTGACTGTAAAAAATATTTCTAAAATACTAAAAATGTTAGCAACTTAAATAACTTAGGAGTTCAAATATCACATTAGGTCAAATCCATCTTTCAAACAGGCAATATATTACTGCAGCCGATGTATAAAAATGTGCGACTACTCTAGCATTATTTCAGGAGCCACTGAAAATCATTAAGTATTCTAATTTTAGTAAACCCCAAATCGCACTATATGAATGTGGAGCAATTTTCAGGCAATTTACACATTACTTATCACTACAAACAGGAAGGAGGAAGGAAATCACCTCAGGGAGACCAGGCTGCATGTACAGCTGCTGGAAGACGGCATTCATGTAACATGTGGCCCCACCATTCCTCAGACCCACAAACCCTGCGCTGGACCTGCTGTCCACTGGGGGGAGGTACTAGGAAAGAGGAGAAACAGGAGAGAATTAATGTCTGCCATCAGCACACATCCTCATAGCTCTAATCAGATTTATCCATCCAATGTACTGTGAGTCAAGCTAGCAAAACCTGTATTCATGAAGTAGCTCTGCAGATGCTGACACAATTATAAATATACTATCATCTCAATGTTTCTTTTTAGTTCATAAAGTACACAGCATATAAGCCAAAAATTATGTCAGGATTCGAGAGAGAGCTCAAATGTACCCTGATCTCAAAGGAGCTCACAATCTAGTATGGTAGATAGGCATTGATCAAGTAAATATACTAATACACATTTACAAACTGAGGTGATACTCCGAAAAAGGATTAGGGTTCTATGAAGTGTTTACTCTGCAAGAATCCTGATCAGGCCCGTCTAGATGGTCAAGGAAAGCATATTCCTTCTCTTCCTTTCTGAGAAGGGAACAAACACTCTTCTACTCGACTTCCTCTAATAAACACACAATTATATAAGTAGCTAAATGCCTTAGCATGTCACGTAAAGATGTTTGTAATAATGTAGATCCCAGTGCATTGCTTTTATACGCACAAATAATCAAGAAAGGACATCTTGGATAAAGTTCAACATGGCACTTCTCCAGCAGAGTCTCTCAATTCTAATGCCATGACCAGAGCCACGTTATCTGCAAATACAAGTATCTGTATCCAAGTAATACCTAACCAACTGACAAGACCCTGTTGATCTTTTGAATGGAAAGGAACATATTCTTAGAGCAGGGTGATTTCTAAGATCTAATTACTACTGTAATTTACTTGTAGTCCAAAGCATAGATTAAAAAAAAAAGTTAAAAAATAAGAAAAACTAGTTTATAATAGTGCTAAAAATATAAATATTTATATAAGACATTCTTCATTATGCTGCTGTAATTCCTGATTTATGAAAATAAAATTTCCATTTTAATCTGATTAAATACATATGAAACTATGAATCATATTTTACTCTGCAAGAGCTATTTTCTCTATTTAGAATGCCTGTTCCCACTTCCTTTTCTGCCTACACTCTATGTTTCATACCACTCAGCTCAAATGACTGTGATGTTATTAGAGAATGTACAAGCAGCTGTACAAGTGCCCTCCCACTCCTGGTCTGGTACTCCAGGGCACCCCAACCTGCTTTCCTCTTGCAATCTGACATATAATGTGCCGCTCCAGGGCTCCACAGGTTTGCCCACAGCTGGACTGACATGGCCACCTTGCTTCAATGGGCTCACAGTCTTTAAGGCTCTATTTTACATTTCACATTTTCTCAGAAGTCTTCCAAAACACCACCACCTGATGATAAAGTGTCTCTCTGTTCGTAAAGTGTTCCAAACATACCTCTATCTTAATTTGATCCCATTATACTGAAATTACCTGCTATGGATCTCTCTCTTCCATTGTACACTGACCTTGAGGGCTGGGATCAATCTTTAGTTTTGAGCACCTCTTAGCAAATAGTAAACTCAATCATCTTAGTTGAATCTAACTGAACAAAGACTGCAGTGTGACAGAGCCAATGTTTATCTCTAGTGTCTTGCCAAGTATAAATGTACACAAGAAATAGGTTGAAATGCTACTTTTGCTGAGAGTAATTATTAACTGACTTGAAAATGTATCCTCTTTAATTAATTAAAAGGGTACCATTTAGTAATACATCATAGATTATAGTTGACTTGAGTATACAGACATGATAAAAGAATAATACTGACTTTCTTTGTGACTAGAACAATGAAAACATAGTTTTAAAAATTCTATGTTTAGAAGACCACTCTTTAAAATAAGTGCACCAAGGTCTAGAAAACGTACATCAAACTCCTTGGTAAGAGCAGGGTCCGGCTGATGATGCATAGAAAGTAGTTCTTTTGTAATAATTTGAAGATTTGAAGGTGAGCTATCAGCCAACATTACAAGGACTTCATAGGCGGCTAATCGGCTATTCACTGTACTACACCTAAAAATAAAAGACACAAGTCCATTAGTCCAAGTCAACTTTTGCAATGAAAGTACAGAGCCGCAATTCCCCAAGGAGTTAGGTCAGGTCAGATCTGCTGGCAGCACCGTAACACACTGAGTGGGCAGTGCTGACTTAACAACGGTAGAGGCTGGAGCTACTGGAGGGATGGCTATGGGTTAGGGCTACGTGTCCTCATGGTCTGATGATGAAGTAGCAAAATCTGTCACTTATGATTCCTGAGGATTCTTATCGATGGGATATATCAATAAAAACAGAGGATAGTCTGAAAATTTTACCAAAATCACAACATGGAAATAACTATCTTTCAATTAAAGTAGATAGCAGAAAGTTTTCTATAGATATCACCCTGAAATTCAAACATCTAACGGGCAGAAAAAGAAAGCTATGCAAATCAGAATAGGTGCTCATAAATATTTTATATGTGCCTACAGCTAAAATATCAACTAATCACCTTTCCATTTAGCAGAAAAATGGAGACAAAAATACATAATTTGCTCAATCAATATGTTTAAACTGCTCACCTTTAACGATTATAACTTCGGGGATAAACAGTAATTTCTCACTCTCACCTATGCCAACCTTGCAATACTATGATCGCAGGTTAGGAAGGATACACAGAAAAGAGGACATCCAACCTCAGAGAGAAACACTTAGGAAGGGGAGTGTGAAGATGTGCTCACGAGGGGGCTGTGAGGCTTTCCGGTCGGCACTGAGGACAAAGGCCATGGACTTCTGGGTCACACAGGACAAGTAAAGAATGAATAAGAGGCACCACATACACAGCCTAAATATTAAGAAGTTCTTTTGCTGTTAGTGTGATATGAAAATGGCATTACTGTGAAAGGAGTTTCTGTGTATTTTAAATCTTTCTGGCTTTATGAAAAGGTGGGAAAACGCTGGGAGTAATTGTGATAAATGAACACCATTAGGTGCACTGAGGAAAGAAGAAAAAAAAATGTTCCCTTTTCTATTCAAGGCACTATATATGATTTAAAAAATAACTCCTTGTGGATGAAGGTTTTACTGTTAATAAAGATAAAGTGAAGAATTCATGAATAAAAATTTCTGAAAAATTGAAAATTTATTTCCTCTGTTCACTAGAAATTAATGTTCTCATATATTTCTACTGCTTTAATAAGACTCCCATGGAGTTAGCACCAAATCTTCTAGCACAAGTTGGGCAGGCCTAAAGATTGGAGCCACTCAATCCTGAGGGACACTCCAAGAGTCCTAATGAAGGCTTCTTACCTAAAACACATTATGCTCATAAGGGATCTCTAAGTAGAGAAATCATCTCACATAAGATTCCTTTAGAATTCCATAAAATATTGATTATGCCTTGCCCATTTCATTAACCACTAAATTATGTGGGAGTTTTTCCCATTGGTTAAATGCCAAATCTTCCGTTTCCTCAGGATTACTCCATTAACTCTGGTTTTCATGAGAATAGAACAAAGTTTAGATTCAGAGCAAATAACCTTCTATCTTTAAGAGTATAATCATCACCCACATAGGGTTAGGATTACAAAAGGATCTCTTACATTTCTACCCACAGAAACTAATACAAAAGTTGATTCTAAAATTACCACTGTAATCAATCACTAACAGTTTTAATTATCAAGAACAGTCACTACTCAGCAAACCTCAAGGTTTATGCACTAAAGCACCTATACTTTTCTTATAGAAGAAACCCTCAAGACTCAGAAACTACTTTCACTTTGGACTAAATTTTGACAAATTCACTTTCTCTTTGAATTTGTTACTGACCAAATAAAAACCACATTATTACTTATTCTCGTACGATGAAAATAATGGTACTAGCATACTTGCCCAGCATGTACTATGTGCCAGGCAGGCTTTATCCTAAGTCTCTTTACATCCATTTCTTTGTATAGCGGATAACATCTTATAAGCTATGCACACTCACAAGACAGAAGACAAACTCCAAGTTAATAAAATCTTTTTGGACTAATGTTTTGAATTAGAATTTTTACCAAAACTGAACACAACGTGCATTTTCCATACTTTGGATGAAAGTCCTGTTGACTGATGGCGGCACTGCCAGCTGGAGAATGACTATTTAAAATAATTCTAGAAGCTCGGAAAAGGAAGTCATCTAACAATGGTTTAATGAGTGATGAACCTGGAATAGAGCATAATATTCATGTTGAGGATGAACACATATTTTAATTCAAAGATCCTGTCTTGTACTTCATATCAAAGGCAAAGGCACCTAAGCCTCCCAATAGCAGGGTATTCAGTTTAGTTTAATGCTTAATTTTGGGGAAAGCTCTTGAGGTAGAGAGGTGGGGGTGGCTGGTAGCGTCAGGGTACAGGATACGAAGAGAGACAAGCGAGGGTACCTTCCTTTATGAACTTACAACAGAGTAAAAGGAATCAAACTTTTACTTTAGAAACACACAAATGCCAAGTACACCACAAGGTAGATGGTTTGAGTAAATAATTCTAACTTTGGGCATAGGGAATCCCCTTAAAGCAGTGGTTCTCAACCTTTCTAATGCCTAGACCCTTTAATACAGTTCCTCACATTGTGGTGACCACCAACCATCAAATTATTTTCATTTCTACTTCATAACTGTAATTTTGCTACCATTAATGAATCGTAATGTAAATATGTGTTTTCCGATGGTCTTAGGCTCTACAGCAGTGGTTCTCAACCTGTGTGCCATGAACCACTAGCAGGGTTGCCCAAGACCATCGGAAAACACAGATATTTACATTACGATTCATTAATGGTAGCAAAATTACAGTTATGAAGTAGAAACGAAAATAATTTTATGGTTGGTGGTCACCACAATGTGAGGAACTGTATTAAAGGGTCTAGGCATTAGAAAGGTTGAGAACCACTGCCTTAAAGGATTTTGAAACTTTTAAAATCTTGCCTTCATTATGTAAAAATATTTGCCCTTCTCACCCTGGTTTAGAATCACTCTTTTCTATGTATCCCCAGTAGCTAAAAATATTTTTTATAGAGCTTAGTTTGTGTGATAAATGTGAAAATTAATGTTTTTTATTTGTTTCCTGAATATAATTATAATAATGTCTGTACAAATTACATATGTAACTCAGGAGACTCATCCATCTTCTAGGGGTAGTGGTTTGGGGCTGCCTCCCTAGAAGAAAATTACTCTTAAAAGAAGTAAGGTATACAACAGATTATATTTTATAAAGTACCTAACAGCAAAAAGAGAAAAACCTACTTTGAATTATAATTTTTACTTGGTATTAAGAAAATTATGTGATCCAACTTTTTTGAACACTATAAAATTCCCTATATAGTTTAGTGACACATGTAAAATATATCTTGAATTTGTTAGACATTAAGTCAGACAATCTCCTATTGCCCTTGGTCCAGTTTTCTACATAACACTTCGCACCTATCTTATTTTCCCAATGACACACAACACCATGGCAGGAACTGAAAATGAGGCATTCTGTCACATGACAAGATGAAGTAATAATTACCAAGCATTTCTTTTTCTGCCCCACAGAGTGAAAGAAGGGTCTTAATGAGGCGTAAGTGTCCTGCCAGTAAGATGTTGTCTGCTTCACTGGTCTCACATTCAGCTGTGCGATTAGGTTCAAAGTTATCCAGCCAAGTAATCTCATCTTCAAGCATGGTAGCTGGGCTAATTCTTAACTGCTCCATTTCTGAAGCTAAGAAAAAAAAATTAATTTCTTAGAAGTATTTCTGTTCATGGAGTCAAAATCCTGAATTAAAGTAAACAGAGAGACGTCCCAATCTTTCACTTCATCAAACTCAAAAAACAAACAAGCCCTGTCATTAATAAACTGCAGGCTATAGCTACTACCCACAGGACTATGACAGCTCATGCGTATTCATTCCTTCCTTCACTCACTATCAATCATAAACCAAACATGTTGAGTGCTTCCTCTGTGCAGGTCACTGTATTACAAGCTGGGGGTGTAAGATGAAAGAGACAATCCTTGTTTAAAGGCTCCTGGTTTGGTGGGAAGGAGGGTTGGAAGGCTAGGAGGAGAGCCAATGCTCCCACAGTGTTACCTATGCCTATAAGGGGCAGAGTTCTGCAACGGAGAGAGGTCAACAGCCTAGTAGCAGAGTTCAGGCTGCCAAACAATGCGCCAAACTCCCGAGAACTGCTCATGTGAAGCATGTTTCACTTCCCCTCCAAACAAGGATTTAAAACAAGATTCAGTATTGGAAGTTGGGATTGGGTAGGAGAGGAGGAGTGATTATGCTCTACTTTCCCTGCACTATAAGCCACAAACAAGCAGGGTCCTGGATGAGGAGGTAAAATGGGATACCTCAGGGTCAGCCAGAGCTGGACTAGTACCAGATAGGAATCCTGTCTATTTGTGTCACTCACTTCTATTACTACCAACACATCTCAATAGACATTCCCTCTTTCTTTCAATAATGAACTTCTGAAAAATGATCAGAATGGACTATACTAGAAAGACTTCTTAATAGCTCCATATCAGTGTAATTAAAGTGTAAGTGCCTTTGACAATTTTAAAAATCAACAGATTTTCTCAGCATATAATAGTTGGATACATAATAGAAAACTGGCACATGGGGTTTACATGCTATTTTTAGGAAATAAAATTTAACTTCAAATGATAATTATAATCTTACTTATATCTAGATACATTAAGTCAGAACTAGAAATGTCCACTTGGCTTTCTTTTTTCCTTCCCACTCCCTCAAATGTACTTCCCCCCCCATACAAATCAAAGTTAGTTTTCTTACTTGTCAGATCATCTAATAATTGGCACCTCAGATCAAAATACTCCATACACTGAGATAATAGTCTGAAAAACAGATTTCAATTATTAAAGAGGCTGATTTCAAAATAAAAATAATTTTCCTTAGTATAAGAAATTTATAAAAACAATTGAATGAGACTTTTCCTAGCATAAAATAACTACTTTTACATTAATTCAACTTCAATATTTTAGCAAGAGGCACACCAATGATTTTACCAATACAGATACACATAGGAGTTGTGAAGTATGCTGAGCTGAGAATGCGACACTCAAGAGAACATGAGCAGTGTGACCTTTACACAGTGATATGGCTTGAATTGTTTCAGGCTTTTATCAACCAGGTAAGGTGGAGGTGGGAGGTGGAGGCAGGAACTGGGGGTAACAGAGGAGAAGAAAGCCTGGTATTATACTAACTCTCCAGTACTGAATGGGGAAAAACACTGAAATTCCCTCTTTCAGACACAAATGCTAGAAGAGGAGAGGAGAGATTCTTCTGTCATCTCAACAATTGCACAATGGACTTTATGGGAGCAGTACCCAACTCATTATTCTTTCTGTATCATGTGAGCTTTCTCATCTTTATCACGTACCTCTGATTAACTCCTCTCATAATACTAGTTGGAGACCAGAGAGGCAGCTGAGCTGTGAGAATCACGCCTAGAAGAAACTGATTTGGCTTCTGTACATCTGGATGAGTTGAAGTATCTGTCTGACTAAGAGTATACAGTTGATCACAGGCAACACGGCGAATCTGGAATTAATTAGTAGCAAAAAACATCCATCATCCAACACTTAAAGATTGCTTCAAAAATGATTCTGCTTCAAAGTCTACACTTTGAAGGATACTCTAAGAGTCCAAGTATTTCAATCATTAATGGTCAAGTTTACACTGATTAAATCAGAATTAAAAACAAGTGTGTTCTGGGAACTGATTTCCCAAACCATTTCATTATTCTAATCAATATATTTATAACTTAATATAAATGAAAATAAGAAAAATTAATTTTCAAGGTCATGTAAGACAATCAGAATTATAAAATCTAGTGAAAAAATCTTGATTTTGACCAACATGTTGATGCTTAATGCCAGCTGTCATTGTCAGCTATGGGTGTTGAACACTGGCTGTAATATTTTGTTTGTAATAAACAAAAATTAATTTTAGGACTAGTCTCTTAACTTTTTTAGGGATATGGAACAGAAAGAGGGCAGGCAGTCCACACGGTCACTGTGTATGAATCCCCGGGAGGACAAAACGTTATTCGTTCTGTATTCTCTGCAATGTTACAGGCACCAAGAGAGCCAAAGACAGAAAAGGACCAAATGGGTTTTTTATGAAGCAATGTAAACAACCCTTACCTCGGCACTTGGCGATCCAAGCAAAATATCGATGATAAAATCAGCAACACAGGGCAAGTTATAGAAAGATGCTAATGATAAGAATAAGGAGAATTGGGGGCAAGGGGAACATTAAATTAGGAAAGACATTTTCAAAATTTCATAAATTCTGAGTAATTTCTTAAGCTTAACCGTAACAGAAATTCATCTCTTCTACATGGAATCGAATTCTGAACCTTGGACAACAGTCTCATCTTGGTCATTTTTGTACCTTCACATTTTAATACAATGCCTTGCACATAGCAGTCACAGAATAAATATGTCTTGTGTTGATAAACTAGCAATACTTGTGAACTATAAAATATACCCTACCACAAACTTAAATAATGATAAAGAAGCTGGAAGAGAAGTTACATATATTTTCTTTGAAAATTAGTG
The DNA here is from genome assembly GCA_027563665.1 of Antrozous pallidus. Lineage (NCBI taxonomy): Eukaryota > Metazoa > Chordata > Mammalia > Chiroptera > Vespertilionidae > Antrozous > Antrozous pallidus. The sequence continues at coordinate 180,682,841 of CM050508.1, forward strand.
GCCTGGTGCATGAAATTTGTGCATGGATTCCCTCAGCCCAGCCTGCACCCTCTCCAATTGGACATCCTCCTCACAATCTGGGACCGCTGGCTCCTAATCGCTCACCTGCCTGCCTGCCTGATTGCCCCTAACTGCCTCTGACTACCCCTAACCCCTCTGCCTGCCTGCCTGATCACCTCTAATCTCTCTGCCTGCCTAATCACCACTAACTGCCTCTGCCTGCTTGCCTGATCACCCCCAACAGCCCTCTCCTGCCGGTCTGATCTCGCCCCCAACTACCCTCCCCTGGCGGCCTGGTTGCCAACTGGCCTCCCCTGCCAGCCTGATCTGACCCTCAACAGCCCTTCACTGCCAGCCTGATCTTGCCCCTAACTGCTCTCTCCTGCCAGCCTGGTCACCAACTGCCCTCTCCTACCGGCCTGATCTCGCTCCCAATGCCCTCTCCTGCTGGCCTGGTTGACCCCAACTGCCCTCACCTACCAGCCTGGTGGCCCCTGACTGCCCTCCCCTGCCAGCTTGATCTTGCCCCCAACGGCCTTCCCCTGCTGGCCTGATCTCGCCCTCAATTACCTACTCCTGTCAGCCTGATTTTGCCCCCAACTGCCCTCCCCTGCTTGCCTGATGGCCCCTAATTGCCCTTCCCTGCCGACCTCATTGCCCTAATTGTTCCCCTGCTGGTCAATTTGGTTCTGATTGATCGGTTTCTATACTAGTCAGTGTCAAAAGCTCTGTCTCTTAGGCAGCCATTGGCTCCTTAACAGTTCACCCAGATTTGGTTCTGATTGGTCGGTTTCTATGCCAGTCAGCATATCTGGGCCTGATCAGAGAGGCAGGGCTAATCAGCATCTTCCACGGAGGCCTGGAGAGAAACAAAGGCGTGACTGCTGGCAAAGCCCGGAGAGAAAGAGAGAGGCAATGGCTGATCAGCAGCTGCCATGGAGGCTGTGGATTAGACCCTGCCTCTCTGTCCAGACCTCTCTCTGGCCTGACCCACAGTCCCCTCGGCAGTCAGTGCTGGGTCACCACGGCAAAACAGCACTGACTACAGGACTGACTTCCAGTGTTCGGTTGGTCGCTATGGACCCTGGGTTTTTATATATATTAGGATATCTCTAAAATTAAACAACTGTAGGAAAATTGAACTAAGTACTATAGCCTATGTTCAAAAGTATGTCATGATCCACACTTTCTCATATACAAACCTTCAAAAACATTCTTGTCAAAGTAAATACTTTTGAATACTATTGCAATGTGACAAATCTCTAATCTTTTCTATATGCTTATCTTATATAATGAACTTAGGTGGTACAGTAAATACATAATGATTACATCTATATAACAAGCATCCTGAATCAGTAATAACAGTGAAGAACAGAGCTCCTATGTATTGGCACAATGTTTAAAAGTAAAATTTTAAGACTTTATCCCTGAATAAATAAATCTTTATTGAGGGCCTACTATGCACTGGGAAATGTTTGGGTACTGGAGATTCAGTAGGAACTAAATGGATAAGAATCTGTCCTGATGGAGCTTACAGCCTAGTTGTGGAGGCGGTGAAGACAACATGACAAATAAATCAACTGTATTATTTGTTATAAAATGATAACTGACACAGCAAAAAATAAGGTGAAGGTTTTAGGTAGTGCTTGAGTTTGAGGGGAGTGTTGTGATTTCTCTAAAAGGTGGTCAGAGAATGCTCAGTGAAAAAGTAACATTAAGCAAGGACTTGTAGGAAATGAGGAAGAGAGAGTGACATAGATAGATGGCCCAAAAAGATACCAGGAAGAGGGAGCAGGCAGTGCAAGGGCCCTGAGGCAGCAATGTGCCAGGGTGGTTGAAGCAGTCGGTGAGGAAGAGAGCTGGAGGAGGTGAAGGCACACAGGTATCAAGGAGGTAGACTGTGTCTGGCCTCGAAGGCCTTAGTAAAGATTTGGCTTTTACTCAGAGTGAACTGAGAAGCCACTGCAAGGTTTCAAACAGAGGAGTGATAGGATCTAACTTACATTTAAGAAGGTCCACTCTGCTTACTGTGTGGAGAATGAACTGCAAGGGCAGAAGCAGGGAGATTAGTTAGGGCACAATGGCTGTGATCCAAGTAAGAGATGATGGCAGATCAGAGGGAAATAATAACGAAGAGGTAGAATTGAGATTTGAAGGAGGATGTGTGGACACCTTTGAAGTGGGGTGCGAAAAAAAAAACCAAGGATGAGTCCAAGGTTTTGGCCAGAGCAAAACTGCTAAATAATTAACTTGGGAAAACTATCGGCTGATATGGGCCAGATGGATAGTTCAGTTCTGGACATGCTAAGTCTGGAAAGTCTATTTGAGTTCCAAGTGGAAATGTCAGGGGTGTAGTCCAGGCTGGAGATCCAAATTTAGGTACCAGCATACAGTAGAAATTGAAAGCTGTGAAAATGGATGAGCCCACAGTGATGTAGGACCAAACCTTGGAATGTTCGAACACAAAAAGTATGATTCATAACAGCCACACTTTGCTAAAGCCAATAAAGTTAAAAGTGCAAATCTTAAATTTCATAATTTTTAAGTGAAGTCATTATTGTTATACAATTCAAATTCTATAGTTTCTGAACTATAATTTGGGTTGTTTTAATTCCCCAACTTGGCAGTAAGCTCCTGGAGGGCAAACATACTGCTTTTTATAACACTCACTATGGAGCCTTATATATAGAAGGTGCTCAATAAATGCTTGCTCAAAATCTCACTACTCTAGCACTGTTCCTGCCTATTCCACATGCCAATGTGCCCCCTCTTCATTTCTATAACATGATCTTATATCTATAAAGGCATGTAAATAATTCCCAACAGAAGCCTGGTCTTTCCCTAAAGGAGAGGAATCACAAGCAAGCCTCCTGCATACCCAGTTGTTGGCTCCGAAGCTGTAGGCAGGTAACCAGGAGAGACAGAGCCTCTCCAGCAATCAGGGAGTCTTTGGTGGACACAGACTGCTGGCGCACACAGATGCCTGCGTGCAGGGCGACTGGCTCTCCTTCACTTCCAGAGCTGCAGTTGCTTCCTGGAGAGGGGGGCAAGCAGAGGGTTACTATGGTCCTAGAGGACCAGTGGATCTTCTAATAGCCTTTTAATGTGTTCCCCGAATCCTCAAGTGAAATTAAATAGTTCAAGAAGACACTTAGGTCTAAGAAATACGATAGACTTAATCACTTTATATGACCCTGACTGCTTTATACAGTTTATGGGGCAAACTAATTTCAGGTGATAGAATAGTGCAATTTTGGAGCCATGAGGAAGTCTTCCTGGGATGTTAAAAATGCTCCTTATCGTGATGTAGATGAGTTACAATATGTAAAAATCCTCTTAACATTTCTGCACTTTATTATATGTATGTCACACACCTTAAATTTTTTTTAAGACTGAGGTATACACAAATTCATAGATTGAATAGGGAAACCAAATGAAGCTGAAAATTAAAGCTACTTATAAAGGTCTAATAGAAATAAGTGGCTGAACCAAGAAAATGACTTTTCCATGTAGGAATCCTAGATAAATTTCTATTACAGATACAGTTACTGGCCTCATGACATTTTACACTGAGCAAGATAAAAACTGTTTGATTTGGTGTCCCCACTAACTCTGTGTTTATTATTTTTCTTAAATTAAGTATGACATACATATAGGAATGTGCAACCTATACAGAGATGATTCTTTCTTGCCCAATGCTCTAATTACTTTATCCCTTTTAATCAGTACCTGAACTGCTGAGCCTGTTTCGAATTCCAGCAGGAAACAGAGAATTACTTTCTTTTATTGGCTGGCTACTCCCAACGAGGTCAAGTCGTCCTGCAGCAGCAGCCCATGACAGTCTCATGAAACAAGCCACAGTGGAAGTGAAATCGTTCACTTCCATTGTCTAAAGAAGTACAGAAAGAATGTTTGTTGTGAGAAAAGGCAGTACTGGAACACATTCCATTGGCTTATATGACCTTACTGGTCTTAGTTTGTGAGATTCTTTCCCCCCAAGATCACCTAGAGGACCACCTTTTTAATGCTTCCATGTTGTTCAAAGACTTTCAATATCTCTCTGCTACCTGTAAACAAGGACTATGATCTCCACACTCTGGATTTAAATTACCCCAGCAACAGTTTGGCTTTTACCATTTCCCCCCTGCCCCACATAAGGCTGTGTGACCCCTCTCCTCCTTCCCCCATAAGGCTCTGGTTTTCTCTAACTTTGCTCACGCCCTCCTTTTTTCTTGAATGACTCTCCTCTCTCTAACTCTCCATACTTTGCTCTACATATCTAATCCTAATCTATTCTTTAAGGCCTACCTTAAATGCCACCTCCTACATAAAATCATCCATGATGGCCACAGGTGAAGGTAATTATTCCACTTTCTCCGAAGGCCCAAAGAATGTTTTGCCTTTGTAGTTTTCTTATAACACTTGACATTTTCCACCTTGAATTACAGTATTTCCTCCCGACTGGTCTCTTTCTTACCATAAATTCCTTTAAGCTAATATTTATGTCAATATTCAATACTAGAGGTCTGGTGCATGACATTTATGCACTGGAGGGGGGCAGCCCTCAGCCCGGCCTGTGCCCTTCAGCAGTCTGAGAGCTCTGGGGGGGATGTCTGACCGACGGCTTAGGCCTATTCCCCACAGTCAGTGTGTATCATAGTGACCTGTTGTTCCACCATTCGTCAATTTGCATATTGCCCTTTTATTATATAGGATATTCCAATGGTTGGCAAACTCATTAGTCAACAGAGCCAAATATCAACAATACAACGATTGAAATTTCTTTTGAGAGCCAAAAAACGATTTCTGCACATGGGCCACAAGGTTTCAATCGCACTGTACGTACACACCCACATGTGGTATTTTGTGGAAGAGCCACACTCAAGGAGCCAAAGAGCTGCATGTGGCTCATGAGCCATGGGTTGCCGACCAGTGGGATATCTGAATGGTCCTTCCCCTCAACTAGTTGTTTCTAAACAGTAGGTACTTAATAATTCTTGAATACACAAATCACCTACTTGTATTGCAACTCGTGCAGCAGGGATGATTTCCTCCACCCTAATAGAAGACCTATCAGACACTGACAACTGTCGGTAGGATGACTTTTCTGGGGTACCACAAAGGGACATCTGCCTGCTGGTCTGCCGGCTAACATTTCGGAACGGGCGAGAAGAAAGTGCCTCTATACCATCTTTGGCGATGTCTTCATCTAATAATGTGGGCATTGTTTGTCCAACAAGTAAAAATCTTAAAAGGAAATAAAAATATAAGACTTATTCAAACTCATTTCATACTACTTAAAATGACTGAATCAGTGAAAAAAGTGAAGTCGAGTACTGCCTTGTGAGACTGAAACATACTGACATACCTTGCGAGTTGTAGACAGATGGAATAAACTCCCTGCCTTGTTTCATAGTCGACTTCTGATGGGATGGAATCCCTCTGCATGACATTTACAACCAAACTTCAAAAAACAGAAAGAAGACATTAAAGATATTAAATAATTCTATTTCTTTCATAAGAAAATGTCAGTAATTTAATTACTAATAAATGTTATCCATCACTCAAAATTTCTACAAGATTCTTACATATAAAATGAACCATACATCTCTCTATCCCAATGACTTCTTATAATACCTACAACCCTTCTCATCCATTTAGAATTAGATTCTATGAAGTCAAAGAAGGATTGCCAACACAGAGTGTTTGCATAGTTCCCTTCTTGCTAAACTGGCCTGAGTTCACTAATGTGAACTAACACTTTAAAAATATAATCAGAATTGGTGTACTGAATAAGCTTGTTTTTTCATGGCCACTCCAACCTATATTACTGCAAAAGCTTCCCAACTGTTCTTCCTGCTTCCATTCTTAATGCTCCACCTCCAAAATCTAGTCTCAAGAGATCAACCAGAGATATCCTTTCAAGATTAAGTCAGATCATAACACTTCTCCTCTGTACAAATTCTCCAATGGCTTCCTATTTCCTACAGAGAAAAAAAGGCAATTTTCACAGTAGCCTATAAAATCCTACATAACCTGACCTCTATCTGTAATCTCATGTCCCCTCTGCTGCCTGCCTCACTCTGCCCCAAACACACTGGCCTCCTGCTGCTCTCTGCAGACATCAGGTGGGTCCCACGAAGGGCAGTGGCTGCTCCTGTAGACAGCTTTCCCCAGAAGATCACAATCTCACTCTTTGCCTCCATCATGTCTGTAAAATGTCACCCTGTAAAGCTTTCCCGGACCATTCCCTCCATCCCTTCTTGTCTTACTTTTCTCTATAGCTCTTATAACCACCTGACATACACTGTTACTTTGCTTCTGCCTTTATTGTCTGCTTCCCCTTCTAGACAGTAAGCTTCATGAAGATATGAGTTTTGGCCTCATCTATCTGCCACTCTGTTCTTTGCTTAAAAAATGCCTGGCACATAAATTAACTGACCTACAAAAATAAACCAAAAGTAGAATGCCTTTATTACCATAGCTCTGTAATTGGATGAATAAACTGAATTAAGCTGTTGCAAGAACATCTCTACAATATTGAAGAATAAAAGTATGTGCGCAATCAGCCTTCCACATGCTTGGGAATTCCTTCAGTTCTCTCTAGTTCTCCATCCTTCTCTCTCCATAGTCTCACCCAATTTCTCTTCCCCTCAGGGCCTCTGAACAGAACTTTCTTTAACTATCTTCAAGTTGGTTTTCACTCCTGGAAGAAATGGCATGCCTACTTCTTTCTAACGCAAATCTCCTTTCAACTGCAGAACACAGCCCCTCAACTGATCATCCCCTTTTCATCTTTATTCTTCTCTTTTCATCGGCCCCTTCTGGTCTGCCTACAAAGAAAATCAAATCTTCTACAAGTTAAATCCAAAACAAAAAAACTCAACTTTTATCTTATCCTTCCCATCAAAATAGTCATCCCCTTTAGGTCATTCACAGTAAAGCAGAGACATCGACTTACAGATTCTACTTCCTAGATCCACTCAGCTCTGCCAACTGCTTATGCCCCAATGGCTGCAATTACAACTGATGGCTCCCCCAAATCTCTAGTGCCATTCTCTGCTTCTCTCGAGAGCATTCTATCCAAACCATCCACTTCACATGACTCACAGAAATCTAATATGCAATCAAATGAACTTCTCTTGATTTCCTCTTTTTCTTCCATCTCCTTCCATGTTTATTTCCCATAAGGACTAGAGATTCACCATTTATCCCCTTTCTCGAGCAGCAATCATAGGGTCATTCTATAAATGTTCCTTCTGTAGTCATATATCTAGTCATAAAGACTTGCCTATTATACCACATAAAGGTCATTCTACCACCACCATAAATTTAGAACTTGTTATCTCTTCTCTCAAGCACTGTCACACCTCTGAACAGTTCTCCCTGAACTTGGTTTTTCCTACTTCCGTTCTTCTCCAATGCAGGCAGAGTAACTGTTCTAGGTCAGTGGTCAGCAAACTCATTAGTCAACAGAAGTCAAATATCAACAGTACAATGATTGAAATTTCTTGAGAACCACATTTTTTAAACCTAAACTTCTTCTAACGCCACTTATTCAAAATAGACTAGCCCAGGCCATGGTATTTTGTGGAAGAGCCACACTCAAAGGGCCAAAGAGCCGCATGTAGCTCGTGAACTGCAGTTTGCCGACCACCATTCTAGGTAATTCCTGGCTTATAAACTTCCTGTTTTTCCATGGTCTATAATATAATGTTGGGATTCCTCAATGTGACCCTTCTTTACATATTTCTCTCCCTTATCTTTGGCTCTAGCCTCACCTGGCAACTATCTTCCCAAGAGGGGTCATGTACTTTAGTGCTTTATTCATTCCCTGCCCCCCACCTCTGGTTCAGAGTGCCTCTGCCCTCCTTGTTTACCTAGGGCAGTGGTTGGCAAACTCGTCAACAGAGCCAAATATCAACAGTATCACAATTGAAATTTCTTTCGAGAGCCAAATTTTTTAAACTTAAACTTCTTTTAACAACACTTCTTCAAAATAGACTCGCCCAGGCCATGGTATTTTGTAGAAGAGCCACACTCAAGGGGCCAAAGAGCCACATGTGGCTTGCGAGCCGCAGTTTGCCAACCTAGGGAATGACTACTTTGACTACTTGTTTCACAACTCCCAGCTCAAATGTCCCTTTCAGTGAAGCATTTCCTAATCTTATGACCCCAACCAAATTTAGCCAATTTAACCACTAGTTTCTTTCCTAACATCCACTCCACCAAAGTGATTTTTATAAGCTTCTGTATTAATAGTTATAGTAACTGTTAAGCCATGAGCCTCTTAAGTTAAGGGCAGGAATAATACCTAATTTAACTTTGCATCCTCAGAACTAATGCCTTCCACAAAATGGACTACTGGGAATCAAATTCACCTTAGCATAAACGGATGTGGGAATTAACAGAAACTGATTTAGCTTCTTCTTTCCTCTTCCTGAGAGGAAAGAGACGTGCTTCTCTAAGTTTTCCAGATAATCATAAAATAAATTAGAATATTCCAAAGGCTGAGATATCATTCCTTCTTCTTATAAATCTCATAATGCTTCACAAAATACCTTGTAGGAATAAGCCAGTGTGGCAAGAGAAGTTCATCAAAATAATAGAATCATTTTCTGCAATCATGTAATATTATATTGGGACACTAACCTCAAACCTCCTGCTTTGAGGAAGTTCTCACAGAAGGATTTTGCACAGTTTCTTGCCATGTCATCATCAGCTGTTGGCATGAGTTTGGAGCTTAGAACCTTGGAAAAAGATGAGCACAATTAATCATCCCAATTTTCCCAGCAGAAATAATTCCTTTACTAAATGAAATAATCAGACAACTCAAGTCACAATCTCTTTAAATGCTGCGTGCCATTTTTCCACCCGGAAGTATAAGGAGACTGATGTTTCACAAATAAATAATCACATTTTCCAAGTTCTATTTACTTAGCAAGAAACCAGCAAATGTGAATGTCTCTGTCCTTCAGGCTTAGATAAGAACAGATGATATGCTAGATATGTTCTTTAAAAAGTATGTCAGTTAAATCTGGCTGGTATAGTCCAGTGGTTGAGCATCGACCTTTGAACCGGGAGGTCATGGGTTTAATTCCTGGTCAGGGCACGTGCCTGGGTTATCGGCTCAATCCCCAATGTAGCAACTAATCAATCTCTCTCATCATTGATGTTTCTCTCTCTCTCCCTCTCCCTTCCTCTCTAGAATTAATTTTTAAAAATTGTATTTTTTTTTTAAGTATATGTTAAGTTTTATAAAACAGCCCATTACTAAAAGTGCTAGATGGGTCTCCACTAATAATTCTAATTTCTTCCTACTTATTGAGCATCTAGGTATAAGCTGAGGTACTTAACATGCATTACCTCGTCTCACTATACATTGCATATGAACAGTATTTAACTTTATAGGTAAAGACTGTGACCTGAGAGGTCACAGGGTTAGAATTTAAATCCTGATGTATCTCACTTTTATTAACACTGCTATACCTACCTAAAGAAAAGCTTAACTGAATATTTTGGTATGAGAAGAGAATTATTTCACGGAAATAATCTCAGGCATGTAGTTTTCCTTTGCCCCAGTTTTCTCATCAGCTAAACTGGAATAATAATTACCTTTCCCAGAGGATTGTTTGGATTAAATAAGGTAACACAAGCTTAAGGTGCTTAGCATAAGCACAAGGCACAAAACATAAAGAGCTGGCTTATTTAGTTACTATAATTTAAAACTTTTAAATAAAGACTCATTTTCTTAAATTTTCAAGGTTTTAAACTAGATGTAATTCAAGATCTTTTTCTATTCTAAAAAAATAATCTGCTCCTATGTACCTATGGGGTTCTATGAGCTTAGATTTTTAATGTGAGATTTTTTATTTAAAATGCTTTCCTCCTGAGTTGCTCTTTGGGAAACAGTTTCATCAGCCCCGATTCATGAGCCTTATATGGGAAAGTGGAAATTCTCTGTGACTCTAATGCCTCTATGAGTGAGTGCTGACAGCCACATGTACACACTCCCCATGCTTAATAGACAATAATTCAGTGAAAACAAAATGTTTCTCCAAAGCAATGGGTATTTGGAAGATCCACTTAGAAGTTTCTTAGTAGGCAAACATAAGTTAAAGGTCAAAATGCACTGAATCTTTCAGGTAATAGTAAAAGTAAGTGCTTTTGGGAATGTTATGTTTTCCAAATGTATTGTGTTGTCTAAAGCAAAAGAAAACCTACCAAAGGAATTCCCAGTTAACAGAAGTCCTAAAATTGTACTGGAGGTATTTTACTACTGAGTCCTTTGGTTCTAAGATAATGCCACCTAGGTAGTTGATGACAAGCTAGACCCATTGTTGGACCATTTTGATTTTCTAGGTGCTCTCAAATGTGGGTGTTAAGATTTATACCCTAACTTTTTTGAGACAATCATTCAAAAGCAGAAGACAAATCTGGCAGCAGTGGAAAGTTCAAAATTTATAAGCTTAAATTGGCCAAGAATTTCTAAGCAATTTTCTGTTTTGGGGTAGTATACCTATTTTAAAAGTCTACATCAAATAAAGGCATGCTTTATTTTTAAAATATTCACAAAGTATTTTCTACTTTTAAATCCAACACATCTTTTGACAAGAGTATTTAAGGTAAATGTGAAATGTTAGCACAGTTTGGACATATAAGCAACAAATAGGCCATAATATGAATGAATCTAATTATATAATCCAAATTAGATTGTCAGATGAAATAAAACTTGGAGAAAATGGTACCCATTAGTAATTATGCTTTATCATTACTCAAAATCTACTCAAGATAACATTAATTTGATAATTAGGCTGCTTAGGTACTGCTATGGATTCTTTAATAATGAACTGCCTGGATATAATTTCCTAGGTCAAAGCAAGATCTTCTAGGGCAGTGATCACCAGAGCCAAATATCAACAGTACAATGATTGAAATTTCTTTTGAGAGCCAAATTTTTTAAACTTGAAACTACTTCTAATGTCACTTCTTTCAAATAGACTTGCCCAGACCATGGTATTTTGTGTAAGAGTCACTCACACTCAAGGGGCCAAAGAGCCGCAGTTTGCCGACCATGGATCAAGGGCTTTATTTTCTACAGATCTAACATGCACAGGGGTCTGATCCCCAGCCCTCCAAGAGCAATTCTGTTTCCATCTGGTCACTCTCCCACATCACTTCGTTAATGCTTGGCTGTCAAGTCTCAGCATAACCAGCCTCTTCCTATGTCTTACTCATAAGACCTGGGAGCAAATATATCTTGTCTTTCCAACTCTGACCCCCTATCACAATAACTTGTAGATGGTAAGTAATTAGTAAATGTTTACTGAACTAAATCTACTTGTTTAAAGCTACTTTGGAGGAAGAGGGTAATAAAAATACTCTTGCTCAAATTCTTCCAATGGCTTTTATTAACCTTGAAATAATAATGTTAACATGTCTTCTGACAAATTCCTCATAAAATTGCATTAATGTCAATAATTACAACTTTTTTAAAAAATAAAATGCATTTAACAGCAAGAAGGCTCAGGATTAATAACTGACATTATACATAATTACAGAACTTCTAGAGGAAGATAATGACACATTTTAATAGATAAGGCTTCCTAATTATTTATTTAGAAGCTATTTTGCAAGTATAACAATGCACATAGGTATGAACTGAAAAAAAACTGAGCATTTACAAAGGCAAAACCAAAATATTTCAATTTATATTCTATTTTGTATTTTTTAAAAACTAAGTTTCAACAGAGGAAAGTTGTTAATGTATTTCTGTCATCGTAAAGCATGATTCTACAAACCAAAACAAAGTGAAAAGAAATAGGCTTCTTACTTCTAAGTTGTAAAGCACTCTGAAGGTGGACATTCCTGGAGCAAAAGATCGAAAGAGACTCTCTAGAATTGAGCTGGCGCTTGGCTGGTGCTGCTGCTTTGAAGAGAGGGATGGAGATTTTGAAGACTGAGAGCTTGTTTCAGACAACAATGTTTTCTAAGTTAAGAGAATGAAAAAGAGAATGTATGTCTTAAAAGCACAAATTTAAAAGCAACAGATATCTGTACACATTCTGATAGTCTTTTCCTTTTAAATATAATCCACATCAACGACATTTTCTAAAACTTAATCTCATAAAATCACATCACTCTACAGTTATTAATAAGACACAAAATTCTATCTCACAAACTACATGCTCAACAGCATGACAATCCTATTTTAAACAATATCAACAGTCATTTTAATTTGTTTCTGTGTTTTTAAAACTTATACCTCTTAAGATTGCAAAAGTGGTAGTTTTGAGAATTTTTTGAACTAGTATTAGTGATATGTTTTATTACATTAGTTCTCTTCTACCTCAAGCTAATAGATAAGCCAAATATGATAAGATTAAGTTTATCTAAATGTCAATCACTGAAATGTAAAATTCATAACTTAATTCTAACAACTTTGTTATAAATTAATTTATTCTGAGAATATAAACAATGGTATGGATTAAACACAATTTCAAGCCTATATAATAAATGAGTAATATGCAAATTGACCATCACTCCAACACACAGATGGCTGCCCCCATGTGGACACAAGATGGCCACCACAAGATGGGAGGGACCAGGCCTGCAAGGGAGGGCAGTTGGGGGCGATCAAGCCTGTAGGGGAGGGCAATTAGGGGTGACAGGCAAACAAAGGAGGGAAGTTGGAGGTGACCAGGCCTGCAGGGCAGGGCAGTTATAGGTGACCAGGCCTGTAGGGTAGGGCAGTTAGGTATGACCAGGAGTGCAGGGGAGGGCAGTTAGGGGCAATCAGGCTGGCAGGGGAGTGGTTAGGGGGTGATCAGGCTGGCAGGCAGAAGTGGTTAGGGACAATCAGGAAGACAGGCAGGCAAGCAGTTGGGAGCCAGCAGTTACAGGCAGTTGGACATCCCTCGAGGAGACCCAGATCAGAGAGAATGCAGGCTGGGCTGAGGGACACCAGGCCTCTAGTATATACATAAAGGAACAATATCCTAAAAACTAAATAAAATGAATTTTATCTATCAACAGTGAGAACCTGAAAAGATAACTCAATCACAAGCAGAGAGGCATCATGAGAGGAGACCCAGAGCCAGAGACTAATTCTGGACAAGATACTCCATTCTCTCTGGGCTTTGGTTTCCTAACATATATCACGAAGGTGAAGTAGGTGACATTTAAAGACTCTTCGAGTTTTAAAATCTGACATAATTTTTCACTCCATCTAGATACTTTAAAAGACAACATGAAGCCTTGATTTCCATTTATAGAACAAGTATTTTTCAAAATAAGAAAAATCTTTAAGAAAAAGATATTAAATGATAGTAGTGTGATCTGGTGTATTTTCACTGAATCATGATATAAAATTCCATGCCAGTTAATTAACCCCCCTAGAAACCCATACCTTTCTTCCTAAAGAATCCAGTTGGTCAAGGGCTTCCTGAATGGCTGGATCAGTGGGTATTAAAAGCAGAAGCTTTCGTACTCGTAGAGTTATCCTGAAATTTTTCAAATTTGAAATTTTTTCAGATAAGTCACAGTTTCAATAACAGTCATTTAGTATGAGATGTAAAGTAAATATATTTCAAAGGGAAAGTTTCTTGGTTCCCTATATTTATATTTACCTTGGCTCCTCTAGATTGGCAAGCTGGTAAAGCATGTCAAATACATTACACACAAGTGCCATCACAACACCAGGAAGGGATTTCTCCTGAGGGAAAGAAGGCAAATATAAATAGAAATTCACAAAAGAATTTTCTTTTTCAATCAAACGTACAATACAAATATTTCTGAAGCCTGGTCACCGTGAAACTGTAGGGAAGAACAGTGCTCATCTGTATGAAGTGCACATGTGAACAGTCAGGGATCTCCCACCTTCTAGTGTGCTTACTACTTGAGCTCTCCTCTCATACCCACCTGCTGGTGGGGGCTCAAGTGCCCAATGGTGGCAGAAGAAGAGAGATAAAACAAAGGTAGGTGTAATTACTAGAATGAAGAGTGGGCACCACTGAAAGCTGACCAGAGCTCATCAGGAGGACACAAGGCAATGAATGACTTAAAAGCAAAATGAAAGTCATACCCTATCTAATAAAAGAGTAATATACAAATCTGACCGTACCTTCGCTACACTACCAGCCAATCAGGAGCAGGGAGTTGGGGCCGAGTGGTGTGAGGCAGGGGTGGGGGTGGGGCCAGGCCGGGCAGCAATGGCGGGCCCCCCAATCGATTGCAACAGCATGGTGGCTGGCTGTAGGCTGGGGCGGGTGGAGGGCAGGGCTGGGCCGGGCAGCGATGGCGGGCCCCCGATTGATCACAGCAGCATGGTGGCTGGCTGGGCCCCCCGATCGATCACAGCAGCGCAGTGGCCCAACGCGGCAGGCTGGGCCGGGCTGGGGGTGTGGCCAGACAGCGATCGGCCCCGATAGCAGAGCGATGGCTGGCTGGGGTTCCCTGGCCCAGGTCCCCTGCCCAAGGATGGAAAGCCTGCCAAAGGCTTTCGGCCTTGGGCAGGCCAGGGATGAGCCATCAGTAGGACACCCCCTGAGGGCTCCCAGTATGTGAGAAGGGGCAGGTTGGGCTGAGGGACCACCTACCCCCAGTGCATGAATTTTGTGCACCAGGCCCCTAGTGTGTGTGTGTGTGTGTGTGTATGAATGCTCACACACAATACATAGATGTATATGTAATCTAAGTGATTTTTCTAAAGGTAGGAAAATATAAATGCATAGAAGAGACTCAGATGTGATTAAAGTACTATTTTCTAGTTAGAAGGTATAAGAAACTAGACATCCCAAAAATGTATTTATATAGGTGAAGATTTTTTTTTTAAATATATTTTATTGATTTTTTACAGAGCAGAAGGGAGAGGGATAGAAAGTCAGAAACATCGATGAGAGAGAAACATCGATCAGCTGCCTCTTGCACGCCCCCTACTGGGGATGTGCCCGCAGCCAAGGTACATGCCCTCGACCAGAATCAAACCCGGGACCCTTCAGTCCGCAGTCTGATGCTCTACCACTGAGCCAAACCGGTCTTGGCATATAGGTGAAGATTTTTAATAAATTCAGAATAAATATGAAATAGTCTAAACATATTAAACTTGAAGATGCTACATACACTGTTTCTGTTGCTGTCATAATACCATTTCTGAATGAAATTTCTTTCTTAAATTCTTGCTATATATAAGTACTGTCTAGTTATTTAAAAAATCTACAATACTAATACTAACCCTGAAGATCCTTTGACATTATCTATAGCAAGATTATGCTAAGTTAAAAGCATACAGTCACACAAAGACCTGAAATCCAAGTGAAGAAAATATTTCAAGGGGAAGTGATCACATGTACCAAGTCTGATGAAAGAAGATGAGGATTGAGTAGCCGAAGTAAGAGATAACCTTGAAAAGAGCATAAAAAGAGAAACCAAAAGAGTTCAAAGAGCTCTTTCAAGAAGCTTTGCTGATCTGGGAAGGAGAGAATAGGGCAGGAACTGAAGGCGATACTGGGGAAAGAGAGCTTTTTTTTTAAGATGGTAGAAATAACAGCATGTGTGGCTGCTAATGGGACAATCAGTGACTCGATGCAGAGGTGGATGAGAGCAGCAGCAGCAGTGGCCAGGCAGAATGATTAGGACCAGGAGAGGCTGTGGTCCAGAAGACTGATAAATTGTGTATCTTCTCCCAGCTGATGCACAGGGCTTCCTAGGGATACATTTCTAAAGAGTCAGGATTTCTCTGAGAGGAAAGGACACAATCATCCAAATCGATAAGGGCTGAAGACAAAAAGATACTAAGATCTTGTTTTAAAACAGAAATGATTGATCACTCAATACCTGCTCCATGGCATATGATGAACTAAAAACCCCACTGCTGCTGCTGCTGGAGCTGGTGGAGGAATCTGCCGAGCTCCCAGATGGGGTCCCGCTGCCAGAAGTCTTCACCGTAAGGATCTGTTCATCAGAAAAGCCCAGCTGGTGGAGTAGCTTTTGATCTTTATTTACTGTCAGCTGCAAAAAGAGGTTTCTTAATTGCTGAGAGCAAAAGGAAGAGGGTAGAATTAGTATCAGGCTAAAGGGGCACAGTTTACTTAAACCTACCAGACTGTCATTTGTAAATATCTGTATATTATCCACAGGACAGCACAGCTGTTTGGCTATCTTCCACCGGACACTCCCTATGGTTTCATTACTGTGAGCCTGTAAGATAAAATTAAACACTGCTGTAACACATTTATTCCTTCATTTAAACAACTGTTAGTGAGCATCTCCCGTGCACTGGGCACTGTTCTAGAAGCCGAGAACAGCAAAAAAACAAAGACAAGAATCCCTGCCCTTGCAAGGCTTCCTTCTGCTGTAAGTAAAAGTTCTATTCCCTCCTCCAACCCTCCTCATCACACGTGGAATAAAATCTCAAGCCCTTCTTCCACAGCAGGTCTTCCATTCTTTCTTCCCCTTTCTCACGGTCATTTCAGCCACCTTGCTTGTCATGGACAAGCCAAGCAAACCCCCATTTCAGGGCCTGTGTACCTGCTGCCGTTTGTTTGTTTGGAACGCCCTTTTCCAGAAAAGGCTCGCTCTGTCACCTCATCCAATTCTATGTGCAGATGCCACAGCCTCAGACATTCCATGTCCATCTCTATATAAAATGTGATTACCTCTATAGTGACCCCATAGCGTTCTGCAATAACCATCAGCTCTACCAGCTTATTCTCCTTTATTCTTAAATAGAAGCCTGCTGCACGAAATTCGGCACAGAATCAGCAGTTGGACATCCCTCTGACAATCTGGGACTGCTAGCTCCTAACTGCTCACCTGCCTGCCAGCCTGATCACCCCCAACTGCCCTGCCCTGTTGAACTGATTGCCCACAATTGCCCTCCCCTGCTGGCCATCTTGTGACGACATGTGGGCAGCCATCTTGTGATGACATGAGGGTGTCGCGTGAGGGACACTAGGCTTTTATTAGTATAGATGATACTCACCAACACCTGATACTGTATTATGTATTTGCCTATATGTTTATTTACACCCCATCAGTTCCCTTTCATTTCAGGTCTTTATTCTAAATTTATTTACCAGCTTTTAGAATAGTCATTCATAGATCTTTATCAATAGTGTTGTGAAAGTAAGACAATATGAAAATGATCACAAAGCTTAATGTAAACCTACCTCTACAGTAAAGGTATCTTTGGTAGACTCATAAGTAACATTAAGCGTTAGAAGATGTCCATGAAATGAGGCGCCATGAGGTAGAATAGTTCGTAGAACAGAGTAAAAATCCTTGAAAAAGACAGTAAATCAAACAAGTTAGATTCACATTGCCATTGTTAAACATTTCAAAAATGCATACCTAACACATTGAGTCTAAAAATGGGATGATTCAGTTGATTTAGGAAAAAAAGAGGCTTACCTCTATAGTGATCACATAGCGTTCTGCCAGAAGCAGCAATCTCTCAATGATCACAAGTTTAGTGGATCTATAGATTAAAAAAAAAAAAATTAAACATATTTTAAATGAGTTGCTGATTTGAGCTCAATTCCACTCTGTTTCACCAAAACCCCAATCAACAGGTAGCAGTCACTCGTCAAAGACTGAAATTTGCAAAGACTAAGCTTCCCTTTCACCCTAGAAGGAGGTAACGCAAGCAGGCCACAGCTGCAGCACAGACGGCATAAGGGAGAAGACTGACCCCCGCCCCGCACATTTCCTTTCCTGTTCTTTCCTTTCTTCTTTTTTAAACAGTGTTCCATAAATAGAAGACCTGGGTCTTCTCTGGGTATCCAGGCCCATTTGTCCATCAATCCACCACAAATAAAAAAATCAGTGAGCTTGACTCTCATTATTTTACAACTAAAAGATGCTACATAATTCTGTAAACACATGAAATCAAAGTTCTAAACTGCCTGAAAATTAGAAGACAAATGCAAACCAGGAGGTATTCCACAAATAAAAGTTATTTGGTTTTTTTAAAATAATTTTTATTTTCAATTATAGTTGATGTACTATATTTTATTAGTTTCAGGTGTACAACCCAGTGATTATACATTTATATCATTTACAAAGTGATCACCCTTATAAATCTAATACCCATCCAACACTACATATTTATTACAATCCTAGAGGCCCGATGCACAAAAATTTGTGCAAGAGTAGGCCTTCCTTCCCCTGGCTGCCAGCAACGGCTTCCCTCTGGCACCAGGGACCCAGGCTGGCTTCCCTCCGGCATCGGCTTCGTCTGGAAGGATGTCCAGAATGATGTCCGGAAGGTGTCTGGTCTAATTGGCATATTAACCTTTTATTATTATAGATTATTAACTACATTTCCTATGCTTTACTTTATATTCCATGAATATTCTATAACTATCAAATTGCACTTCTTGATCCCTTCACTCTTTTCACTCATTTCCCTAACCCCCTTCCCATCTGTCAACCATCAAAATGTTCTCTGTATCTATGAGTTTGTTTCTATTCTGCTCATTCATTTACTGTTTTTTAGATTTCATATATAGGTAAAATCTTACGGTATTGTCTTTCTCTGTCTGACTTATTTCACTCTGCACTATGCCCTCTAGGTTCATCCATGTTGTTGTAGATAGCAAGATTTTATTCTTTCTTTTATAGCTGAATAGTATTCCATTATATATACACACCACCTTTTTTTTATCCACTCATCTACTGATAGATACTTAGGTTACTATTTGTTTGAATTAGGCTAAGAATGAGGACAAAAGGAAGAATAAACAATTATTCTTCTGTGAATATTCTGTATAGTTCAAACTTAAAATATAAGAATTTGTAATCTAAGGGTTTTCAAAGTACTTAAGAAATCAACACATAGACATAACCATCTCTGGGACAGAAAACATACAGCAAGGGAGCATGGAGTTCTAACAGACTCTGAAAATGAGACTTGAGGTTTCCTTTAGTCAGACTTATGAACACTCCTTATCATGTGAACTATAGTCGGCCCTCCATATTTGTGGATTCAACCAACTGTGGATAAAAACTATTTGAAAAAACAAAATCCCAGTTTCAAAATACAAAATTTGAATTTGCCATGAGTTGAATACGACACTGAATCCACACAAATGAAGTGACGTGTAGGCATACCCTGCTGTAGCCTACATGTAAGCATATATTAATGAAAATACTACACCATTTTATATAAAGGATTTGAGCATCCTTGGATTTTGGTATGTGCGCGCGCAATCAGAACCTAATCTGTGTGAATTGCAAAGGCAGAACCTAAGGTGGGGGCTGAGGTGGGGTTTCAAGGGCAACAGCTGTTTGGTATAAAGTGTAAGAAAGTAGTTCAATTTTCAATGACCGATTTGGCAGTATAGCACATGTGAATGGCTATAGGGATTATGTATTTTTGTCCGCCAAGCGCATCTCCAACTGCTGAAAAAAGCCTCCCCCCTCTTTTAAGCAATCTTATTCTATATAATCTATCTATACTAATAAAAGGGTAATATGCTAATTAGACTAGATAGAACAGATATCTGACTTTCTTCCAGACAAAGCCATGGTGGTAGGGGCTGAGGCAGAGGCAGTTAAGGGACAATCAGGTCAGCAGGGGAAGGCCGTTGGGGGCAAGATCAGGCCGGCAGGGGTGGGAAGATGGGGATGAGATCAGAACTGCAGGGGAGGGCAATTAGGGACAAGATCAGGCCGACAGGAGAGAGCAGTTGGGGGCAACATCAGGCTGGCAAGGGAGGGCAGTTAGGGGCGATCAGGCAGGCAGAGGTAGTTAGGGGTAGTCAGAGGGCCGTTGGGGAGGAAAGTTGGGGGTGAGATCAGGATTGCAAGGGAGGGCAGTTGGGGGTGAAATCAGGCCAGCAGGGGAGGGCAGTTAAGGGTGATTAGGCAGGCACAGGCAGTTAGAGGTGATCAGGTAGGCAGAGGCAGTTAGGGGTGATCAGGCAGGCAGGGGACAACAGGTAGGGGTGAGCTGGCAGGGGAGGACAGTTAGGGGCAATCAGGCAGGCAGGCAGAGAGGTTAGGGGCCATCAGGCAGGTAGAGGCAGTTAGGGGCAACCAGGCAGGCAGGCAGGTGAGTGGTTAGGAGCTAGCAGTCCCAGATTGCGAGAGGGATGTTTGATTGCTGGCACAGGGATTGGGCCTGAACTGGCGGTCAGACATCCCCCCAGGGGTCCCCGATTGGAGAGGTACATGAATTTCATGCACCGGGCCACTAGTTTCTAAATAAAAAGAAAATATATCCAACTGTAAATAAAAATACATATACACACACATAAAGTCATTCTAGGTGTTGAGAGAGACTGAACCCATCAATAGAGAGCAGCAGAGTGAGATTCAGAGACCTTCTATGAGCAACTGCCAAAGTTTCCTGGGAATCATTGATTTGGTGTTGCTTACCAATAATGGAAGACTCATAAAGCCTCACAAAAATGTTCTAGTTGCTTCAATCTCATGTTTCTAAATATTTATCTACTAGAGGCCCGATGCATGAAAATTCGTGCAAGAATGGGCCTTCCTTCCCCTGGCTGCTGGCAGCGCCTTCACTCTGGCCCATAGACACCTTTCCCCCTTCCCACACTGCCCAGAGACCTGGAGTGGCTGGGGTGGTGTGGAACGCCTATGCCACTGCCATGGTAACAATACAAGCATCCTGCTTCTGGCTGCTGGGCATCTGGCATGCAAATTAACCCATCTTTGTTGGGTTAATTTGCATGTTTACTTCTGATTGGCTGGTGGGCGTCTCAAAGGTATGGTCAATTTGCATCTTTTATTAGTGTAGATTCTACTTACTAGATCAAAAAACTGAAACAAATATTGAATTAAGATTTCACTGACTGAAACCTCTAAACACAGCAATGTGATTAAGAGACAATGTCAGTTCCATTTTAACACAAATATTTGTGGATAAAGTTCCGTAAATATTTTTAAAAATAATTTTAAGTAAATAGTATTTTAATTATGAATATATTATAATGTACACTTTTAATTAATCATCATCTTCCACTTCATTTTGCTTATGCTATTAATGCTTTGGATTTGATTATTCAAGGAGAAAATTTGTAAGATGTCTAAGTAAGTGGATATTTAAAACTTTAAAAAATTACTCTCATGTAATTAATGATTACATCATAATAGAGAAATTACTTACTACACAGTTTTAAAAAGTTAAATGAATAAAAAAAGAAACCCACAAAGAAACCTTGTCTACTAGGTAGAGGGGTTGGTGCAGTGTAATATTTGGGTGGTTATGATAATGACCTACAAATCTTCAAGAGATACAAATTTGGGGATGTATAAAGGAAAACATAATTTCCCAGGACATGACTATTTGCCAAATTTTGAAATAAAATGAAGAAATCAACAACTGAGAGATAGGCATAGGAGGGGAAAAATATATCAATTATGTTTTTATTTGTGTATTTGTTGTAATTCTGCAATCACTTACCTATATGGAGACTGAACTGATGTTGCTACAGTTGGCATGGCAGTTGCTGTAAGCATTTTTGTTGCTCTGGTCACAGCATGTGTTAGAGTAGGGCCACCAAGTGCTGAACTGGCTGCCTATGAAATAAGAAATAATCATTCTATATCAGGGTTCTCAGCCTCAGATCAATTGGCATTTTGGGCTGGAAACTTCTCTGTTGTGGAAGACTGTCTCAGGCATTGTAGGATATTTAACAGCATCCCTGACCTCTACCAGTAGGACTCCTCAAATTGTGACAACTAAAAAGGTCTCCTGACATTGCCATATGATCTGTGGGAGGCAAAATAATTCCCAGTTGAGAACTACTATTCTCTTTATGTTAATACATGGTACCTCATTTAGAGGTACTTGAATATTTTAAATGTTTTTTTTTTAAATATATTTTTACTGATTTCAGAGAAGAAGGAAGAAGGAGAGTGAGAGAGATAGAAACGTCAATGATGAGAATCATTGATTGGCTGCCTCCTGCTCATCCTTGAGCCCTCAACCTGGGCATGTGCCCTGACTGGGAATTGAACCATGACCTCTGGTTCATAGGTTGAGTCTCAACCACTGAGTTACATTGGCTAAATGTTTTTTATGATGACCTATCTGAATGGAAGTCAAGTCTTGGGAAATCCTCCATATATTCTAGCACATACTCGTCACCAAAATGTTTAACTTATTAACATTTGGGGGCAGTAGCACTTTATATTTTTCGAATACTCTTTATTAGATATAAAAAACAAGCACAAATTAAGAAAATGAATGTTCGTTTAATGCTTTACTATAAAGCTGGAAATAAGGCATTATATGTTAAATGTATGACACAGCAGCCTTCTAAGGGACAAAGACAACCAACACCTACTAGTGAGTGTCCTTGTATGGCCTTTAATAGCATTTATAATGAAACCATGGGAAGCATGGGAAAAAGCAGTAAGTGTTTGTATAAAATTCCTGAACCAAAAAGTAAAAGGGAGGAAAAGAATCCATTGGAAATGTTGAGTGAAGTAGACCTGAAAACAGAAAACAGGTTCCTATATCCTCAAAGGGAGGTGGGAAAAGGAGGGGAAAAGGTGGTGGAGGAAGAAGAAACAATGTCCTATATACACTTG
Organism: Antrozous pallidus; assembly: GCA_027563665.1. Classification (NCBI taxonomy): domain Eukaryota; kingdom Metazoa; phylum Chordata; class Mammalia; order Chiroptera; family Vespertilionidae; genus Antrozous; species Antrozous pallidus. The sequence continues at coordinate 180,705,401 of CM050508.1, forward strand.
TATGTGGGGGCATCAAGGCAAACATCTGCTCCTTGCATTACAATATGGTTGGTTCACAAATTCTTCAACAGGATCCAGCCACAAATAGCAACTACATACATGATCTCAAAATATAAAGTTATAAAAAGAAAGAAAAAGAAAGCACTATTTAAAAATTAGGTTAAATAAAATTTGCTACTCACTTCTAATCTTGTATAGCAATCAGCAATGAATTTCTTATGCAATGATACAGAATCCTAAAAGTAAGAGGTATATAGAAATTAAACTTAGTCTGGCATTTAGCTATAATCCTTAAGGATAAATGTCAAAATAAAGAAGTCAATTTTTAGGCATGCTAACTATAAATAAAAATATATACAATCTTCTGCCTTTTTGTGTTTAACTACCTTCTTCCTGTAGATACCCACCTTCTTTAACCTAGGATTTAGATTAATGTAACTATAGTTTATGATTAACTGAATAGCTTCATTTGCAATTTCTTCATCAGGTGATTCCATGGCTATTTTCCAAATGAAATCCATTCCTATCAGTTCCAGTTTTTCTACATACTGTTCAAAAGAAAACAAATAGTTAGATCAAGGTCACAAAATGACAATTATTTTCTGTTACATTGTAAGTTCACACCTCTTTAGTTCAATATGAATTAAGGCTGTAAAAACCTAACTTATGAGAACATCACTGTACCAATATGGACCTTGAAACAAAAGACAACCATCCACAGAAACACTGGGCCATGCCCAAGGTAACCAGAATAGATGTGAAAATTTTTTCTACATACACCTACACCCATACTAGACATATACCCAAATGAATTATTGATGCAGAACTAGCAAAGCATGAGATGCGTGCCATCCTCAGGAGCTTTTCTTCAGAAGAAAGTGAAGTCAAGCTAGTAGTTGATATTCTTTGGAGCTCAATTCGGTCTTCCCAAGGGCTTTAAAGGGCCTTGTAAAAATTCTTAGCATCCAGGAAACCAGATTATGAAACAGCCTTAGAGTTATTTTTTACCTTTCTTTTTTTTAAAGGTGCACATATATAGAAATAGCTGTACACATTCTACAGATCATTTTCCTGCTTCACTGTCTGCTCCTAAATTTTTCTCCCCAAATCCTTGCCAGTGCATCTCAGAACTGAAGACTTTGTTACTTTGTTAGGAATATGTGGGTTGATGGGTCTGGGGAGTTGGAAGTGTAGATGGAACTAACCTACTCTACATTGACCTAGCCTCAGGAAGCCACTGGCAGCTCTGGGTGAATAAAAAGCAGAGGGAGCAGAGAGGTCAGTTGTCATCAATGCAGAAAACAGCAGACAAAGGATATCTAGTCTTTAAAAAAACTTAATGTTTCACTATGATTATAAGATGTTTTTGCTGAATATCAAATTTTACTAGATTATCTAAATTACTCAGATTTGAGAATGATGTACTTACCAATTGAGCTCCTTGTCTTTTTAATCGATGATCACAGAGATTCACATTTTCAAAAAAAGTCTTAAATAAGTTAAAACCTGAAATTAGGGAATGTCAAATGAATTCCTGTACTATAAGCATAGACTAAAAGACTCAAAGCATATCAAGAACTGAAACTAAAATACTCAGGACAAAACACAGGTGCAAAACTTTAAGACCTTGGATTAGACAATGGTTCTTAAATGTGGTATCCAAAGTACAAATAACAAAAGAAAAAATAGATACACTGGACTAAATAGAAATTAAAAACTTTTGTACTTTAAAGGGCTGTCAAAAGAGTGAAAAGACAACCCAAGACTGGCGCAAAAAATTTGGAAATCATATTTCTAACAAGGAGCTAGTATGTAGAATATATGAGGGACTGTTACAAATCAACAACAATAAAAAGACAAATAACCTAATTAAAAAATGAGCAAAAGATTTGAATAGGTATTTCTCCAAATATATACAAATGGCTGATAAAACATGAAGAGTCGATTTCATTAGTCTTCAAGGAAATGCAAATCAATACCATTCGATACCACTTCACACCACTAGGATAGCTAAAATAAAAAATATAGATATTAACAAGTACTGGTGAGAAAGTAGAGAAATGAAATTCTCATACATTGCTGGGATTATAAAATAGCACAGCCACATTGCATAAATCTGGTATAGTTCCTCAGATAAAAACCTCTGTCCACACAAAACTTATACATGAATATTTGTAGCAGCATGATTAAAATATAACCAGAAAGTGTTAACAACTCAAATCTTCATCAACTGATGAATGGATAAATAAAATGTAGTATAGCCTAACAACAGAATATTATTTGGCCTAACTGGAATGAAGTACATGCTACAACTAACCTGGGGTGAATCTTGAAATTATCATGCCTCAGCATAATAAAAAATGCCAGATACATATTGTACAATTCCATTTATATGAAATGTTTAGATTAGGCTAATCCAGTGGTCCGCAAACTCATTAGTCAACAGAGCAAAATCTCAATAGTACAACCATTGAAATTTCTTTTGAGAGCCAATTTTTTCAAACTTAAACTTCTTCTAACGCCACTTCTACAAAATACTCGCCTAGGCCATGGTATTTTGTGGAAGAGCCACACTCAAGGGGCCAAAGAGCCGCATGTGGCTAGAGAGCAGCGGTTTGTGGACCACTGGCTAATCCATAAAGACAAACTGGTTTAGAGACTGGGGGTAGAGGAGAACGGGGAGTGACTGCTAAAAGGTAGAGGATTTTTTTTGGTGATAAAATGATCTGGGATTAAAAAGTGGCCAAGGTTGCACAACTTTGTGAATATACTAAAAGCCACTGACTTTACACTTTCAAAAAGTAAACTTTATGGTATGTGAATTATATATCAATAACAAATTGCAGTTAAAATAAATGCCTAAAAGGAAGATTTCTACACTTTTGAGAAATTTTTACTTTAAATGAATCCTTTGTGTAAGTAACTTCATGAAAAGACATTTTGGCAATTTGAGTTATCAGGCCATATAATTAAAAAAACTAATTATAAAATAACATTTATATAGAAAATAATTTATCATGTGACAGGAACAAAATTATGTACAAACAGAATAATTATAAAGGCAGTGCTTATTAAAAATACATTTCATTTTCAAAATGTGTATAAATATCTAAGTGTGCATACATTTTTGTGGGGCACCCTGTATAAACATTACAAACATATTTCATACTGCTTGGTTGCTTTTGAAAAGTTGGCCTAGAAGAAAAGAAAAATAACAATTTTTTAAAGAACTGAAAAAATGATTTTGTTTTGTCCTACCATTCATAGTGATTTCATATGATTCCAATTTAAGAATCTTTTCCTTGAAGAGCTGCTGCTGAACATCACTCTCAAGGTCATGTTGCCCTTTTGTAAACCATTCAAAACACATCTGTGGATCAAGACAAATATTACCTTACAACTGAAATCCATCCAGGAAAATACATATTCCAAACTGGGACAGTAAAGATAAATTTGTTGTAAATCTTCAAAAACATTTATTGCTCAAATACCACTCAAAATGAAAATGTTTAGAACTCTAGACTAAATAAACCATTAAGTTACTAGCAATCTTTCCCACAGATAATGTATATATTCTCACTTTTCTTTGAATTTTATACTTAAGTTTTTCCACAAATATTCATTAAGAAGCCAGGCATTGTGCAAGGCACTATCACATATTTAGTCTTTTCAACAATCCTATCAAGTAGTTAATATCCTATCTAATAAAAGAGTAATATGCAATTTGACTGTTCCTCTGCTACACCCACAAGCCAAGCCCACCAGCCAATCAGGAGCAAGTATGAAAATTAACCCAACCAAGTTGGCTGCTGTCATGGAGAGAGCAGGAGGCTTGCGTTTCCCTGGCAATGGAGGAAGCCAAGCTTTCCGCCTGCCCTGGCAAGCCCAGGCCTCCACTCAAGGCTAAAAAGTTTCAATTATAGAAGATAAATAAATCCCAACAAAAATGGCGGCAGCCACAGAGCTGGAGAGAGCAGGAGGCTTGAGTTGGCCCCGGTGATGGCAGAAGCCAAGCTTCCGCAGCACTGGCCTGTCTTGGTCTCCACTCAAGGCTACAAAGTTTTAATTATAGAAGATAAATAAATCCCAACAAAAATGACTGCGGCCACGGAGCAAGCAGGCGGCTTTGCTCCGCTCAAGGCTACAAAGTTTCAATAATAGAAGATAAGCAAATCCCAGATACCAGGTCCTCTGCTTGGGTTGCCAGGGGGCATGGCCAGCCTGCAAAACACTGTAAGCCCCTCACCCAAGCCGCTCCATGCCCCAAGGGAACCCCGCCCTGATCCAGGACTCCCTTCAGGACAAACCAGCTGGCCCCCACCCGTGCACCAGGCCTCTATCCTATCTAATAAAAGAGCAATATGCAAATTGACCATCACTCCAACACACAAGATGGCTGCTCCCATGTGGTCAAAGATGGCTGCTCCCATGTGGACACAAGATGGCCGCCACAAGATGGCCAGCAGGAGAAGGCAGTTGGGAGGGACCAGGCCTGCAAGGGAGGGCAGTTGTGGGCGATTAGGCCAGCAGGGGAGAGCAGATGGGAGAGAGCAGGCCTGTAAGAGAGGGCAGTTAGGGGTGACCAGGCAACAGAGGAGGGAAGTTGGGAGCGAACAGGCCTGCAGGGAAGGTCAGTTTTGGGGAATCCAGGCCTGCAGGGGAGAGCAGTTGGGGGTGACCAGGCCTGCAGGGGAGAACAGTTAGGGGCAAACAGGCTGGTAGGGAAGCAGTTAGGCATTAATCAGGTTGGCAGGAGAGTGGTTAGGGGGTGATCAGGCTGGCAGGTAGAAGCAGTTAGGGGCAATCAGGAAGGCAGGCAGGCAAGCAGTTGGGAGACAGCAGTCCTGGATTGTGAGAGGGATCAGGCCTTAAATGGGCAGTCAGACATCCCTCAAGGGATCCTAGATTGGAGAGGGTGCAGGCTGGGCTGAGGGACACCTCCATCCCCATGCATGAATTTCATGCACCAGGTTTCTATTCCATAAATGAGAAGAAGAAACAGTGATTCACTGCTAATAAATGTCAAAACAGGTGTTGAGCTCCTGGTTCAATCTATTTTCTGCTGTTTAATTACAGATCTAAAAATCTGCCCAGGCCTTCAATCTTCTTTGATGTTTCTGGAGTACAATGTCATTATAGGAACTCAGTTTTCTACTGATAACTTAAAATTAGTTTCATGTGACAGGGACAAAAACACACTAAAAGGTGTAACTTTGTCTACAATACCATCTTCTTACCTCTCTATCTAATTCACAAACATCCTGGCCAGTTACAAGACACTCCCAGATTTCCTTGGCACGATTCCAACCCAAATACAGAGTAGCTTCTTGCAAGAAAAATGCCAGAAATTTTAGATGGGCTTCTAAATACTGCCAAAAAAAAAAAAAAAAAAGAAGAAGAAGAAGATAATTATTTCATTCCAGGCATTCATACCTAAAAGCAAAATTTAAAAAACAAAGTAAAACTTTAACAAACAGTTCTATCTAATGCTTTTTCATATAATTTATGGTAAATGTGAGAAATCTGTTTACAGGTTGACAGTACAATGTAGTAGAAGCTACTTCAAGTCTATTAAAAATTTCAGTTGACTTTAGATAATAATAAAGTATGATTTCAGCAATCTCAAAAAAGTAAAACACTATAAACTTACAACCAGTTAAGATTTTTTCCACTAATTTAAAAAAATACTACTACTAATCAACTGATTTGAAAACAAAACAACTATCCACAGAATTGACAATTAGTATTTCATGTCAAAGTCAAAGAAAATACATCTATTTTTATTACTTTATCACAATGCAGTTGGTGCAAAAAGTCCAAATGAACACTGTAAATCATGAAATAAAAGCACAGTGCCAATACCTACCTCCCGGTAAGTGTATCGGCCATCCACTAGTGTTGAACCAGTCAAGCCTCCAGGGCCAGCCATGGCTGCTGCAAGTCGATGACAAGCTATCAAACTTCCCGTTACCAATTTCACTATTTCAAAATTTTTCTTCAAGTCTTGAATAATGCTCTTGGCAAAAACAAAAATGGTATGAAAATTTAGTTATTTGTCATTTTAATACAAACTTCTGTTAGCAAGTAATACTAAGTGAGTGATAGCAAACATGTTTTCTTCACTCAGATTCCTTACATAAAAGTAAATAAAATCAATCTGGTATGTACATTTACCAGAGAATTAATAAATTTCTCTGCTAAGTTTTGCTTCTAAAAATATTATTTTTCTTTTATAAAGAACTCTTTCAACAAAACTATCCAGATTTTTCTTCTCAAGTCTATTACACTGAGGAAGTTCCAGCTCCATAATCACACTAATCTTTTTGTAATATAAAATAAATCTTTGAGTCATTTAAAACAAATTTCTAAAATACCATTCTAACTTTTAAAAACTGGCCTAATGATTTTAATTTATAGGTAATAAATGGAAATAAAAATGAATTAAGGATACATAAAAAGAAAAGCTCCATAGAAATGAAAGCAGAATGATGTATAAACTCAAAATTTTAAATACAAATGAATTACATTAATAACCATAAAATGTAAAGTAGTGAGATAACACAGCAATCTTATTCATGTTTTGTTATTATAAAAGGTTATGTAAACAACTGTAGGATAATCAGATTTGGCTATACTATTCTCTTACCTTGTCTTGCTTTTGATAGGTTTGTTTTATGAATGAACGGGTGATTTCATGGAGCTGACGCAAAGCTGGTACCACCCATACAAACTGGGGATTGTTAAGCTGAGATGACTAGAGTTAAAAAGAAGTTACATAAATTAAATTTAAAAATAAATGGCAAATAAAACCTATTAGCTATAAAAAAAAGTTCAAGTCAATTAGGCTTCACTGTTGCACATTCTATTATTTTCTTTTCACATTGATCATTTATAGTTTATCTCATGCATTCATAATTCATCTTCAGCTTCTTATTCTGCATGCAATTTCCTAAGGCCAAGAACTGCAAACAGGAGTGGATGTGAAGTGACAGCAAATGTACAGGGGTACATCAGCAAAAAACAGACGACAAGGAATTAGCAACTTCAAAGGATAGATTAAGTAGCATAGGCTGCTAGGACATGTTTAGATAATAAAATAAATTGATGGCAAAAGCTTATCTTGGATAAGACAGAACTGGCTGATAAGTAAAATGGCATAAAAACATGGTTTTCTGTAATTATATGATTAAGATTCCAATGACATGATCAAGATACTGAGAGTGGTCTAAATATTAAAGAAAATATTCACAATATACTTGTGTTTCCTAATTAAAATAATTTTAAAAGAGATAGATCTATTTATATTAATTACTACATCTAGTTTATACTTATACTTTATATTTTTCAAAACACTTTTAAAGGTATTATTTCTGAAACGGGTACAGACAATATAGATTTTCATAGTAAACATCTGAAAGTATGATGTTCTCTCTTTAAAAAGAGAATTGCTTTTTAATAAATAGTATCTTCAAACTATGAGATTTCATTATAAAATGTATAAGATTAGGTTAAACACTAAAATCAATTAATCAATTAAATCTAAGAAACTAAGTAAAAGTTCTGAATATTTACTTGATAGGCTAATTTTTTTAAAGCTTTGCTTCTTCAAGTCTTTCTGTAATATGAAGAGCCCTATTGGCAGGGGTGTGGGGGGGATGATTTTTGATGTCCTTTGTAAAAAAACATCCTACTACTGAATATGTAAATGAGAGAGCTCTATTGCCAAAACTTTTGGCTTTCTTGGAGATTTGCCAATCAGTTAGCCAATACCATATTTCCTGGATTCTAAGATACAAGTTTTATAAATTTCAACAAGTCTGAAACGATGCCTGTTATAACTATGTCAAAAGAAACCTAGCCTCTAGGCATAGGAGTAAGTTTTGATAGCACTGTCCTTACCTGAGTATGTGCAAATTTAGCTGTACATAAAGGTTATTTGTTCATCCTCCTATCATTTTATTTATTACTTGGTACAGAAAACATCAACCAAGGAAGGCTTCTTAACTTTAAATGTTATAAAAAAGATTATGCTGTAATGTAAAACTGGCTAGCATGTCATGTCCATAATTCAATTAAAATCAAAGAAAATTGCTAGTGGTCTCAGACTAAAGCCTTTTCCAAAGCCAAGAGAATTCTGTGTGATAAGACTCATACCCTGTGAAGGGCTGTACCACTCAGCACTAAATGCCTCACTGTCCAAAGTTGTCCCTTAATTTCAGAAGTTATTTAACATGTAATATACATAATTCAATGAAATAAAAAAGCAGCTTGACTTTTAAGAGAAAGGACAAGGACACAAAACTCCATACTCTTCAAAATTGCCTCAAAATTATAGTCAATCTTAAAGATTTCAAAGAGGTCAAAACCACGATTATAGTCAATGAAAGTAGTGTGCCACAGTGAAGCTGTACATACTGATCAAAAGGAAGCTGAGGCAAACTCTGAATCTAAACAAATATATGATAAAAGTGAAATGTAGTTTCTTTTACTTCTTTATAAACTTATTAAACCTTGCATCTTAGAATCAGAGAAATAAAGTATATACAGGATAGGGCAAAAGTAGGTTTATTATTTTTATTTTGTAATAAAAATAATAATTAATAACACAAGAATAAACTGTTTTGTGTACTCATAACTCTAAGCCTACTTTTGCCATACTCTGTACTAAAGATCAAATTTGCAAGACTAACTAGAATATTTATAAAATATAAAAGTTGAAAATGACAATTTAGGCTAAGACTTAAGCCTAAACTGAGACCTTCTAAAAGGATTACAAATATAAGGACATAAAATTAACCCTTTAGCAAATAATTAGATGTATTAGACCAACTAAGTCAATTAGGATTAGAGTACTTTTATTTGACATTAAAAATTATTCTTTGAAGGTAGCTCATTATCAAATAAATTAAAAAAAAAACACAAAAAGATAAAACTAGAATTTAAAAAGTATTTCTGATATGGCCTTTCCAAAGTTTAGCAAACAGGACAGATTATTATTTATTTTATTGTATCTTTGATATTATGTTGCTAAGTTACAAGAAAAATTTAAGCTACTCTTCTCCACTCACAAAAGAGGCAAAAAACTATGGTGAACAATTATAAAATAAACATACCTGATAATATCTAATGAGGGAGCTGAGGTTGCATAGGTGGGAGTTAACTGGTTTGGCCTGCAAATCTATGACTAGGTTCCTCTTATTCAGCGCTGTTAAATGACCAGTCAGTCTCCTAGTGTTTCTAGTGATGAGGAACGCAGGAGGCAGTGTTCTATTTCAGGCTCTTCTCACTAAAGTTTATTCATCTGTCTACTGAAGCACGCCTTCCCGTAACTTCTTAGAAGCCATAAAAAGTGATGTTGTATAAGACTTCTCTATAACAATCCTCCCAGTATCTAAAGAAAGCTTTCATATTCTTTCTAGAGTTCTCTCTTCTCAAAGCTGAAGATCCCCACTTGCTCATCTCTCTTATTTATGCAGACCTAGCAATTTATCTAGAATTAAAGTAAAATTTTTTACACGAGAGAACATTTTTTTAAAAAGTATTTCCCTCTGTCCTAACCACATCACTGTGATACTGCACTGGGGGCATCTTGCTACATTTACTTTCAGTTATGTGTTTTGGCAAATAGAGGCCACTCAACTATGGGTAAGTAATGCTTTTAAGTGTATTTGAAGGGTGAAATGGAGGAAGTAAGAGGAAGGGAAGAAACATTTACTGAAAGGCTGCCAGGCATTGAACTAGGAGGCCTTGAGATAATGACTTAAGGAATACGCAAATATCACTAAGTAAAAAATGATTTTTTGGGGGTTTAGTAATTTTTTTTTGGATGAGTACATTTAAACCTTTTAATTTGAAGGAAAAAAGAAGTGAAATAAGATGGAGAGGGTTGGGGTAGACAGTGGAAGGTATAAAGGAAGCAAAAGAAAGAGGACCAAGGAAGCCAAGGGTATCCTGGCAGAATCTACAGAAAAATAAAGGTCAGAATTTCTGAACACAACAGTGGAACTTGGGAATTTTAAGAGTGTCAAAAGCAGAGGCAAAAGGAATCAGCTGGGGAAACAGAGGTAGCTGAGGGTGGGAAGGGAGTAAGAGGTGGGTGATCTTGTCTTACCCTTTGCTTAGTTTCTGTGTAGCCTGGTAGGGAGACATAATCCCCAGTCAGCCCACCTTGCTGCCTGGCAGGAAAGGGCATAGCATAGAAAAACACCTTTAGTGGCAGTATATAAATCACCCCCCTGCCTGGAGTCATGTCCAGGGGGCTTAGGTCTTCCCACTGCCCCCCTTCAGCCATGTGCACTTTAAAAGAATATCTGTAAAAGCACTTAGTCAACTGAAAAGTGCTATATAAATGCAAGATGTTATTATTTGGAATGAAATAATGATACATCAGGATTTCTTTACTGGGAGCAGTGGGAAATAAAAGGAAGAATATTCTTTTCAAGACTCACAAATGACTCCAAAATTCTCCCTACGCCTTTTGAGTTTTGTCACGGAACAACAGACATGAACGGAGTGGCTGCAAAGAGAAGCAATGAAGATGCAGTGGAGCTGCTGGCTAGGAGAGCTAAGCAGTGCTCAGCTGTGATGAGGAAGGAACAGAGACCAGGACGGCGTTTTCTGGTTTAAAGTCACTTTCTCGAGGGGGAAGAAGTCCCTTCGGCTATAAAGAAATGTATCTGTTACTAAGAAGAAAAGACCACTTTTCTATGGATATCCTTTTCCTCTTACTATTACTAGTGAAGGACCTAAAACTTGTTATGTGGCTCTGGATTAGTTTCAATCATAAAGACAGAGGCCGCTAAATTATTGAATGGCTGAGCTGAGAAAACTGGAAAAATTCCAATTGTATCTGAGTAGGAAGAGAACAATGCTGTTGAATTAAAGAAGTAATTCCTCATAACCAGAGCACCATCAGCCCGTTTGTGAACGACTTTTAAACAATCTCTAAAGGTAGACAATATGTAGAAAATTCACTTGATCAAATTCCAATGTCAGAAACATGTAACACCAAGTTTTCAAATGCCCCCAACTAAACTTTAGGACCAAATATAAATAAGATAATAAAAGCCCACTGAATGAATCACCAAAACCGCTTAGCAAGATCTAAGAATCTCTGAGTATACCAATGACAATCAACAGTAGTCAAGATCTTTAAAGAAACACTTCTTAGTGAAAGCCAAGATTTCATTGATTTTCCAATGAAATTACTAAGCCATTAACTATTTAGCAAACCTTGGATGTTAACAGAAAAATGAAATCCTTCTGGCTGCTAGGCTTACGTTTAAGTCTGGGCAACCTCAGGGCCTCTGTGGGAGGAAGACATGGCTCCTGTGATTAGGGCCGTTGCAACACCGGGTGTGAGTCCAGTGAGTGGCCACTGTGATCAGCCCTCTCAGAGGAGAGACTTGACATCTGAGGACTGGAGCAACAGGAGGACAACAATGACCACTGCTTCCTCTGCTAACCACCCTTTTGAAGGACAGTCCAGAGGCCACTGGAACCTGAGGCCAGAGCCCTGAAGGCTAGGGCTTGTTACGGAGCCAGTCCCTCTTGCAGTCACTGCCCAAACCTACCTTCTAAAATGGAGTCCCAGCAGCAGACACTCCCCATTCACTGTCTGCCTAAGGAGTTACTTTAGGAACACATCTGAATCAAGCATCTAAAAAAATGACCATGTGCCAGCACTGAAGGAAATTTCTCGTTTTCTCTCTCTCTCCCCCGCTTCTTACACTATAAATGTTCCTCCATGGGAGAAAAATGGTCATACTTAGAATCCATTGTACTTAAGTCGTCCACTCTTTTGGAATTAATTTTTAAAAGGTTAAGTAGAAGTTCTTATAATTTTATGAAAATAACTTAATAAAACTACTCAGAATGTGATTCTGGATATTCCCCCCCGCCCCCAGAGCAATAAGTTCTCAAACTATAAATAATAAATCACAGGCCATAAATATTTAAATAGCAATTTGCATTGCACATTAGTCCAAGAAATACAAAAACACATTATTTTTAAATTTAAATTTAAATTATTTTTACATTTTTAAATTATGATACAATTTATTTTTTAAAATTATTAAATTAGTATACCTTTTAGGTGGTTTCATCTGCAAATTCTTACCTTGAATCCATCCTTCTTTTTTTCCAAACCTGACCATTCTCCAGGCTGAAAAATTATTTTAAGAGAAATATAAGTGAGTTGGTATTTATAATGTCCCAATCTTGGATTCTAAAGGCAAAAGCTTCCAGGAGACATTTAGTTTAAATTACATAATAACGGAGGAAAATTATCTGACTCTAATTCTCAGGAAGTACTATTGTTCTGACCAGAAAACCAGATCAAAACATAAAACCAACCCTTTTAATATCTTCTATGCACTTGATGATGTAGCTCCTCTTGATCGCCTCTTTCACTGCATACGCGTCACTGAGGATCGTCAGGTGCTCATCCAAAGCTTGCTGAATGAGGCTGCTGGGCAGCGTTGGAAGATGAGCCAGTTCCCAGAGTACATCCAACACCTACAATAACACTCATATGTAAGTCAGCCAATGCACAAGGAAACTGCTTTAAGTATTTGTAGATAGAAAAATCCATTGGATTTTCCTGCCTTTCCAGAAGTGGTCTCAAAGCGAGCTTCCCGGCCTATTCGTCCAATCAGGCTTAATAGCTTCTGTCTTACTCTATCGCTCTCAGTCTCCCAGCTCTGTAGAACAGAAAAGACAAAAATTAGTACACTAAACAGTATCATCAAACAGGCAAAATATGCAAAACTGTAAACTTGAACTAATAATGTTTAATGAAGTAAAAGAGTACATTTAAAGTATACTAATCTTTTTTTTGGGGGGGGGGGCAAACCTCAAAATAAGCTTATTTTAGAAAAATGTGAAAGCAAGGCTATTTGATTGGCACATACCTTCTGAATGAGAACAAACAAATGATTAAGCTGATCTGAATTAAATTTGACAGCTGCAGCAGCAATAATAGTATGAATATTCTCGATCACAGTAGATGATTGTCCTGACTAGAAAAGAGACATTGGGAGAAAGTTAAGTTTTGGAACTTGGAAAAATCTAAGTTTTCTCTCTGGCAATTTATACAAGCTAAAGAATCTAATCAGCATTCCCTTCTATGATAATATTGGCACAGACTATATGAAGCAATTATTACTAACTAAAGGCCCAGTGCACGAAATTCGTGCATGGAGGTTGGGGAATGTCCCTTAGCCCACCCTGCTCCCTCTCCAATCTGGGACCCCTCGAGGAATGTCCGACTGCCCGTTTAGGCCCGAGCTAAATGGGCAGTCAGACATCCTTCTCACAATCCAGGACTGCTGGTTCCAAGCTGCTCACCTGCCTATCTCCCTGATTGCCTCTAACTGCTTCTGCCTGCCAGCCTGATCACCCCCTAACCACTCACTATCCTGCCAGCCCAACTGATATCTAACTGCTCCCCTGCCAGCCTGTTTGCTCCCAACTTCCCTCCTCTTCCAGCCTGGTCACCCCTAACTGCCTTCCTCTGCAGGCTTAATAGTCCCCAACTGTCCTCCGTTGCAGGCCTGGAACCTCCCAACAGCCCTCCCCTGCTGGCCATCTTGTGGTGGCCATCTTGTGTCCACAAGGGGGCAGGATCTTTGACCACATGGGGGCAGCCCTCTTGTGTGTTAGAGTGATGGTCAATCTGCATATTACTCTTTTATTAGATAGGATAGAGGCCTGGTGCATGGGTGGGGGCCAGCTGGTTTGCCCTGAAGGGTGTCCCAGATCAGGGTGGGGGCTCCCTTAGGGGGTGAGGTGGCCTGGGCGAGGGGCCTGTGGTGGTTTGCTGGCTGGCCCCGACCTCCCACCCCAAGCGACACGCGGAGGCCCTGGGATCTGGGATTAATTTATGTTCTATAATTGAAACTTTGTAGCCTAGAGTGGAGGCCTAGGTGCTAGGGCTACAGAAGCTTGGCTTCCTCCATCTCCCCGGCAACCCTAGCCTCTGCTTTCTCCAGCTCTGTGGCTGCCGCCATTTCTTTTGGGATTATGTATCTTCTATAATTAAAACTTTGTAGCACTGAGTGGAGGCCTAGGCCAGCAAGGACAGGAGGAAAGCTTGGCTTCCTCCGTTGTCAGGGAAACCCAAGCCTCCCTCCTGCTCTCAGTGGCTGCAGCCATCTTGGTTGGGATTTATTTGCATAATTTGCTCCTAATTGGCTGACGGGCATGGCCTGATGGGAGGTATGGTCAATGTGCACTCTTTTATTAAATAGGATGGTTACCAGTTGACCTTAAATTTCTAGCAGCATTAAATCTTTAATTACTTTACAAGACAAATATACTCACTTTTCATAAATGAGCTTGATTACCTCTGTTGAAGAATTTTTATCTGCCTCATTTTTTATTTTGCTTATAGATATTTTATGACTTCAATTAATATATATTTATCCCATGAGCAGTTAGTCTCTGCTTCGGGGATGCAGACCCCATGTTTGACCTTATGTTGAAATTCACTTTATAGCCTCAATCACAACTCTGTCATGCCTCACTGTTTACTATTTAAGAGCTTTGGAAGGTAGGAGGACTTTTAAATATTCAATTATACAACAACTAGAGGCCTGAAATTCAGGCAAGAGTAGGCCTTCCTTCCCCCGGCTGCTGGCTCCAGGACCCAGGCTTCTCTCCAGCCGCAGGGAGGCACCCGGGACCCAGGCTTCCCTCGCGGCCCTGGATTCACCTGAAGGTCATCCAGAAGGACGTCTGGTCTAATTAGCATATTATGCTTTTATTATTATAGATTTGCTCAGTATCTACTAAACACATACATTTAATGAATGTAGCAGGGATAAATAAAATATATACCTTGGTCTCTAATCCTCAATCTGTGTGGTTTCAAGACTTATAAACAAAATTATGATAGTTTTCAAGTAAGGTCAAGACATGGGAAATAAAATTCAGGGTTTTTTTGGTCTTACACCTAAACGTTCTATAGTCTGTTATGTAATGCTAGGCTTGGGAGCCTGAAAACTACATTTTCTCTGACAGTTGCGCTCCCATTATGTTCTAGCAATGTGAGGTACTTCTGGGAGATGTGCAGGCAGGAAGAAGAAAAAAGTATATCTGGTTTATGCTTGGGGACTGGATGCAGGTGCTGGCATTTGTGGCAGGAGGTATTCCAGAGCCCTGGTGGCAGTACTGTCCCTTTGACAGTTCAGTACGTGCCATGAAATAACATCCCAAAGCAGCTTCCCTTCCTTGGACTTAATATCCTTTTTTACATTTTGTTGTTCCAACATTTATACTTCCCTTTTTTGTTCTTCTGTCCTAGCAACATCTTTGCAAACAATGCCCTATATTCAATTCCCTCTGAAGCAGTTTCTGTTTCGTGACTAGATTCTGACTGATACAGTAGACATAGCCACGGTGAGCTCCAGGTTTCATTCTGACTTAGCAACTAGATGAAGAATGCTACCATTACTGAAGTAGACTGGAACATTACTAGGCTTAGATATGTTGAATTTGAGATGCCTATGAGATAACACAGGTACAGGTTGAACAGTTAGGCATTTAGGTTACTGCTCCGGAGCTCCAAGAAGAGGTGTGAATTAGAGAGATAATTCTGAAAGTCAACAGCATTCAAACGTAGTGGAAGCCATGGGGGGTAGGGGTGCAGATGAAATTGACCAGTACAGGATTATATAATGAAAAAGAGCTAAAGACTAAGGCTTGAAAAAACTCATATACACAAGGTAGAAGACATAAGTTAGTAAAGGAGACGTAAGAAGGAATGCCAGAAAAGTAGGAGAATGGACTATTAACAAAGTGAAGGAAAATGGAATGACGTTGATCCTGTCACAGACGCTGCGAGTTCTGGTACAATGAGATCTATAGACTCAGGATGACTATCATCCTCATTTAATAGATGGGAAAACTGTATTAATGAAAACTGAAAAGAAATATAGTCAAAAGAACACTGGAATGATAAACATAAGACATTCCTATTCCTAGCTCTGCCACTAACTGCTACACAGCCTGCAGTAAGGCTTTTCATTTTTTAATCCGAGAAATGATTAGACTAGACTAGATCAGTAAGTAGCTTTATACCTTTTGAGTAAAAGAATCTTTTTTACGTATACAATCTTAATAGCAATTCTGTTTTTTAAAAAATATAGTTTTATTGACTTCAGAGAGGAAGGGAGGAGGGCTAAAAACATCAATAATGAGAGAGAATCATTAATCAGCTGCCTCCTGCACACCCCTATTGGGGATTGAGCCCATAACCCCAGGCATGTGCTCTACAGGGTTCAATTCTGGAATTGAACTGTGACCTCCTGGTTCATAGGTCAATGCTTAATCAGAGCATACCAGCTGGCCTTAATAGCAACTCTAAACTGTACAGATTTCAGTAAAGCTGCTCTGGTTAAAGCAAGATAAATGTTCCATTTTCCTGCTTACTCTCAATTCTCTGTCCTTTTGTTATTATAAAAATGTCAGGTGAAAGCAAAAATAAGTCTAATCAACTTACCTGTATCTTCCAAATTTTAGTGAGTTCATCTAAAGATAATTTACTGCCTAAGAGTTCAATAATTCCCTTTATACGATCACAGTACTGCGCTTGGTCTATGTTGCCTAAGAAAAGAAACAGCAGAGGGGCAGGCAGGTACAGTGAACACTGACTTTGTAAATATAATTCTAGTAATTCAAAGCAACATAAACTTTCTACAAGATTATTCAAAGGCTAATGCAGTCAAAGCAACAATTTCATACCTTTTTAACTAATGGCTCAGTGCACAAAATTCATGCACATTAAAAGGAAATTAATTAGAAGAAATATTTTAATATTGTTATTTGCCCTTTCTCTATAATGGAAGTATCAGAGATGTATATAAAAACACATATAAAAATCTCACTCCTGTTAGAGTCTGGGGTGCACCTCTTAACCCAGAATCAAGTCCCCACTCACCCGGGTGCACCTCGAAATCACGCAAGATCCAGACCTGGCCAGCCCCACCCCTGTTAAGCCCCGCAGGGCAGGGAGTGTGGCCTCAGGTCCACAGGCACCAAGGCACAAGGGTGGTGACGACCATTTACATATTAGCCCTTTATTATTATTATATAAGACTAGTGGCCCGGTGCACAAAATTCGTGCACTGGGGGTGGGTGATCCCTCAGCCTAACCTACCCCCTCAATGGGGCTGATGGCTGGCTCTGCCCTGGCCACCTTGGCCCCGGCCACCCGGCCCTGGCCTTAACCCTGTCCACTGGCGATTGCCCAGCCCCCGGGGCCCTGCGCTTGCCGGACGCCTTGGCCCTGCTCTCCCAGCTCAGGCCTTAGCCCTGGCAGCACCGTGCACTCGCAGCAGCCTCGCGTGCGCCGCTCACGCAGCCGCTTGGTCCCACCCCCCCCAACCCCCCTAACCACTGCTCGGCCACTGCTGGTGCCGCTGCTCGTGCTTTGGCCGCCCACCCCTCGCCTCACATGAACCTTGGTGACCCCACCCCCTTCCCTCGTGCGTGCCTCGGCCCCTCCCCGCCGGCCTCACGCACTTGCACTCACTGGCCGCCTTTGCCCTGGCTGCTGGTGAATGCCAGGCCCCGGAGGGCCCCCAGTCCTCTCTGCACTTACTGGCTGCCTCACACACGCCAAGGCTTTGCTCCCCCACCTCCCAAGCTCACTGGCCGCCTTAGCCCCGCCCCCGCTCCTGATTGACTGGTGGGTGTGGCTTGTGGGTATAGCGAAGATATGGTCAAATTTGCATATTACTCTTTTATTAGATAGGATTATGTATGAGGTAATAGTATTTTAAAAGCAACTTACCTTCCAGTGCAATTGACAGAACTGAGTTTTCAACTAGCCAATCTAACAATCTGTCTGTATCTATAGCATTCTTCACAGATTTGGATAAAGTGCTATCTTCTATTAGTTTGGTTACCTAAAAACAAACAACAAAACACACCAGGATTACTGACTGAAAGTAATGCAAACATGCATAATCAAAATCTCCATATATATCTCCTGTGACTTCTATAGTGTTACAATATGGTCTGACAATTAGCTAAAATATATCAAAGGCCAGTTATTAGACATTAACAGTTGACTTGTCATATCTTTTTTAAAAGTATGGAGCCATTCTTACGACTCAGACTTCCTGAGCCACTGCTGACTGACTCGGCAAGGCATGTCCTCCAAATTCCATACTTGGGACCAAAGAGAAAGTACAAGTCCCTCCAGGGTGATGGGAGCAAGGCAGGGCCATGATGTCAACTGTATGAAGGATGTTACTCTGCTGGTAGAGGAACAACAAAGCCAAGAAGCTCAGAAAGGCAGAGTTAAGACCTAGAAAGAGTCTTGAACATGGTCAGGTCTTGAATTCTAATTGTTCTTGTTGCCCACATGTCTTCTTGCTCCTTACATGATTTGGCTAGTTAATTCTTCATTTATATGAAACAGCCCAGCCTTCTTCCATTAAATTTCTCTATGACCTAGGATAGCAGTCAACAACTTTTCAGACCTCATGGACCACCAGCAGTCCGCAGACCACTGGTTGGCAACCACTGGCCTAGGATGATTTAAGATGAGCTTATTTCACTTGCAGCTAAGAATCTTAGCTAATACAAAACTGAAGGAAAAAGATTGGAATTATAGCTCAACTCTATTGGTTCCATCTGTCACTTACCAAAACCAACTATGTAAACACATATTTGAAATACTAGTATAATAAAAGGAATTGTACCCTTAGGCTAAAAAATAAATCTCAAACTGTGTATGTCAAGAAATTATGTTCTAGCCGAAACCGGTTTGGCTCAGTGGATAGAGCGTCAGCCTGCGGACTGAAGGGTCCCAGGTTTGATTCCTGTCAAGGGCATGTACCAGTAGGGGGTGTGCAAGAGGCAGCTGATCGATGTTTCTCTCTCATCAATGTTTCTGACTTTCCCTCTCCCTTCCTCTCTGTGAAAAATCAATAAAATACATATTTTTAAAAAAAGAAATTATGTTCTAGGAAATATCATGAAAGCACCAAATATTTCAAACATTTCAGAGAACAAATTTTTAATATAGTCTAAAAGAAGTCACATTATTAACATAATTAGAGGCCCAGTGCATGGATTTGTGCACCAGTGTGATCCATTGGCCTGGCCTGCGCCCTCTCGCAATCTGAGACCCCTCAGGGAGTGTTGGACTGCTGGTTTTGGCCCAATCCCCACAGGCCAGGCCAAAGGACCCCACCAGTGCATGGATGCACTGGGCCTCTAGTATGCATATAAGATCTTTGGTTAATCTCTTCCTGCCCTTACCCCTCTCCCATTCCCTCTGCGATTCACCAGTCTGTTTCATGTTTTCCATGCCTGTGTGTGAGCACCCACCCTTGGTGGTCAGTGTACGTCATAGCTACCGGTCCAATGGTCAGCCAGTCGTTTAGGCTTTTATGTATATCGATTATAAACATACACATTTCATATATAATCACATCCTTTTTTGTATGATTTCAAGAATTTGTTCATTTCCCAACATTTTTATATAATAACCATAAGTTTTGGCAGAACTTAAAATGTCTGTGCTTTAAGTCTTCTAGAAACAAATGAAAAACTTACTTCTTTGAGGGAATTCATTTTAGCGCTAAAATGGGGTGATTTCAGCATGCGCAGTAGGATGTCTAATCGAAGGTCATCCACTACGGTCACCAGTTCTGGTTGGAAGCGCATGCAAAGTAACTTGATGGCAGACAAGAGCTCTGGGATACTAACCAATCTCTTTTATGAAAAACGCATACACACACACAAAAACAAAAAAGGAAATATAAAAACATTTTTATTCCAATTCTTACACACACAAGAAATATAGAACATTTTCAATAACAACGGTCTGTGCTATCTGATAGTCCACATGGTCAATCAACTACACTTTGTTTCTCAACATGGTGAGCAATGGAAAGGAAAGGGTCCTGTGAGAAATTCAAGGCAGACAAATAAATCATGTTAACTTACATGTTAAATTGCTTTAAACAAATTTGGATAAACTTTTAGTACTGAATTATTTTAAAGCTTCTTCATTGCTATACAAATTACATTAAAATCAACATATTAGTAAAATTCTGAATGATATCACTGAGAACCCTATATTTATTCTACTGAGATAGCAGCAACCACTTCTGCTTCAGAAGCAGCAGTTTTCAATTAGAAAATGTAAAATTAATTTGATGTAAGTTGTACAGAACGAGAATCCAAAGAACAATGGAGTGTGAACTGAGCCCCAAGTCCTGGCTCTGCTTCCATGGACCAATAGGCACTGGGGCCTCCCTGCTGGAGACAGCACTTACCTTGTCTTTGAGGTCCTTTTCCTCCACACTCCGAACATCCTGGATTGTAGTAAGGATGACCGGGTCTAGCATAGGCTATAGAAAAAAAGTGCTACCTTAATAAAAAGTCCTGAATATGTCCTAAAATTAGAAAGGAGATACTTCTTCATTCACCTTTCACAAGGAGACAGTATAATTCTAGTAGCAGAGCTGACACTACCTTGTTAATACCATTCCAAGAAAACCTTTAACTGCGTTTATGCCTCAGGTTCTTTAATATCAGATGGGTGCAATCCCTGTAATTATGATCTTGTAACAGTAACTTAAAGAGCTACTAAAGACATATGAACTTTTAAAAACTAAGCATGAGTATGTATTATTTTTGTAATAAATATTTTGCATTTGATTTTTTAAAAATGAATATAAGCACAGACTACAAAAAATATGCTATTATATGCACTACTTTTGCTTGCTGATATAAATGAGACCCATGGATGAGACTCACACAACACATTACTCCAGAATGGTAGCATAATCAGACAACTAACTATCAACAGTATGTGAGAAGTAGTCAAATACTAGCTAGATCTAAATGGTCACTTCCATCTAAGTAAAATAATTTTTAAAACTTATCTGGTGATGAAAGAAGATGAACAATATTTGGTTGGCTGTGAAAGCCAAGAATACTTTAGCAATGAATTAAAATGATATCAGGTAATTAACCAAATAGAACTTCTTTCTTTATACTTAATGCTGATTGTACAGTGAGGACTGAGGGCTGTTAGGGTAAAAGGCAAGTCATGCTATTCTTGTCAGCATGAGCCAGGCCTGCTTCTCACTGAGCGCTGTGAGAGAGGCATGATTATCATCACATTTACAGAGAAGGAAGCCAAGGCACAGAAGTTAGGTAAGTCCTGCAAAAGCGCACAAGTAACAATGGCAGAGACAACTATTAATTTATGGCAAGTAACATGGTATGACTACGGCATGAATTTAAGGTTTGGTAGTTTAATATAATAAAATAAAGATGACGTTAAATATGCTTTGGTTGGAAAGTCATATACTTCTTTTACTCTTTTTCAAGAAATCCTGTGCTTGCATATAAAACCTGAAATTCTTAAAGAACTTAGTATTAACTAGCAGCTAGAATATTTACGCTAAATCTCTTTCCATGGAGCATTGCATGCATTTATCAATCCAATTCTGGCCTTTTTATTAAAAAGTAAATTATTAATTTTTGTTAAGTTATTAAATATTCAAATCACTTTGCCTCTTTGTGTCTTAGAGTTTCAGCTACAAAACTAATTACACTTACATGCTAAATAAGTTGAAAGAATACTAGATGCTTATCAAGAGCTTAATATTTAGAATGAAGAAATACATGTTATTTGAAATATACTTTATTTGAAAATCTTGCAGTATTACTTTGACATCTAATGAGGGCATTAACACTGGAAATAGAAATTTCCAGAATCTACTAAAAAAATCATAGCTCCTTGTTAAAATAGCTCTAAGTAAATCATGTTTTAGAAAAAAGGAATTGTGGATATAAAACATTGCCCCCAAAGGACACTGTGCTTCTAAAATCATTTACAGTGATTCAAAAAAATCTCTAAAAGTTACCAGTTTCATACACTTATTTATAAGGAAAACAATTAAATGGAGGTATTTCAGTGTGATATTTTATTCAGTAAAACTTATTAGCTGAAATAGAAAGGAAACAAAGAGTATAATAGGCCTTAAGCGCTACAAAACGAAACACTCACAGCTTTGAATACTCTATGACCTGTTGACTTACAACATGCAGAGGCAGGAAATCAGACACGATGTGCTATCTAGCTGTTACTCGATAGTGAGAGACTCAGCTAGTAAGTTAGTCTAGTAGGTTGTTCAACATTGATCTAATTTAATACATAACGGTATGAACCTTAAAAATCCTGTGAAGGGAGTGGGATTTATGCAGCCTTCTTATAGACAAGGAAATGAAGAAAAATATATGCTTATAGACATACTCTAAAGGATCAGTGCATGAAAATTCATGCCCGGCCCGCCCCCTCTCACAGTCCAGGAGCCCTCAGGGGCAGGAGTCAACCTGGCCATCAGGGAAGGCGACGCCCCCATCACACCTCTGCTGCTGCCACTGCTGGCAGCACAAGCCTCAGCCAGCCCTGGTTATCTGAGCCTCGGGCCAGCCCTGGGCAGCTGAGCAGCCGCCATCTGAGGCTTGCCTGCACCTCGGCCAGTCCTGCTTGCCTGAGCCTCACTTAGTGAAGAGTGCAGGAGGACCCTAGGCTCCTGATAGGGCTGAGGGGACTCTGGCGGCAGGCGTGCGAAGCAGCTGGCCTTGACTCCACTCTGGGCGCTGCCATCTTGTGATGGTGTGATGGTCAATTTGCATATTTCCTCTTTATTATATAGGATTACATTTATAAAATGATAAATTAAAAAGGAAAGTAATCTCAAATGTTAGAGGTCTCCTAAACCTTAAATCATTAATCATTTTAAAAATTTCTCATGCTAATATTTCCACTAGAAGTTACTCTAGGTAAGGTACAATACTGGACAAACCTGATAAAAAGATAATTACTATTTGTATGTCTTAGATCAACTTCAGAAGTAAATGTAAATGGCCCAATCTTACCTGAACCACTGAAGAATTGAGGTACTCTGCACACACCCCTAAGGGCTGCACCAATGCTGAGACTGCCTGAAAAATGACAGTGAAGGTTAGAAAGAAATGTAAGTGGGGTTTTTCCTTCAACATTAAATAAATTCCTTTCACTGTGTCAGAGAAAATTTTAAATAGAAGTTTTATCAAGTCACAAATGAATAACTAGACAAACTAAACTCTCAGGTAGAAAGAATTGATATAAAGATATCAATCCATTTACTTAAATTATTATAAAAAGTTAATGTAATTTAAATAATAGCATGCCAATAAAACTTTTTTGGAGGACTAGCTGAAATGATTCTGAAGTTCATGTTATACAATACTGAAAACCTTTATGTAAAAAAGAAGGGGGGAACAATTAAGAAGGAGTGCTATTAACAAGAAAATATTTAAGACTTCCATGAAGAACACTATAAAAGTTTACTGAAATATATACAAGAAAGCCCAAATAAATGAGGATTAATATGTTCTTTAGTGAAAAGGACTAGTATAATAAAAATATAAATTCTCTACACACTATCTATAAATTTAACACAATCTCAATGGGATTTTCTGCAAGAGAACCTAACATGCTGATTATATTCAGAAGAATAAAAATGAGACTGAAAATGAAACTATAAAGTATAAAATGAAATGAGTGTTTTTATAACCCTGAGATGGGAAGAACATTCCCCAAGCAAGTTATGACTCATTCAAGCCATTAAGAAAAATAATGACTACGTAAAATTTTAAAGCTTCTGTATAGCCAGCAATAAAAATGAAAAGAGAAGCAAAAGACCGGAAGAAAAAATCTACAAATACACAAAATAAACATGGCTTGGATAAGCTTAATATAAAAAGAATTCCTGAAATTTATCAAAACAAAAAACCACGAGACCTACATAATTGGGTCAAATTAAAGAAGAAATAGAAACTGCCAATAATTGTATGATGAAATGCTCAAATTCACAGAAAATCAGAATATTACAAATTAAATAATAAGAGGGTTATAAAATGACTTTACGGGGAAGAGATTTAGCACTATCAATTATAATTTTAAGATGTATAAAGTCTCTAATCAGTAATCCCGTTTTCCAGCAATCTAAATCTACCCTTCAAAAATGGTTATATATATGTGTGTATATGTATATGTGTGTGTGTGTGTGTGTGTGTGTATATATATATACACACACACACACATATATGGACAAATTTATATGGAACATACTCTGCAATAGCAAAAACTTAGAAATAACCCAATGCTCATTAATAGATGACTGCATCTTGGTACAACTTTTGTAGAAATACACTGGAGTAATTAAATACACTTATAGTACTAACCTGGAAAGATGTCCATGATATAATGTTAAATGAAAAAGTGCTACTAGGCATAGCTTGATTATAATTTAGTAGAACATGTACAGATGTATTTTATGTAAGTTTAGAAAAAACTCAGAAAGGCTAAGACTAAAATGGTAACCATTTTCTAGGAGGTGCGTAATTTATGTGGTGAGAAAAGGCAACTTTCACTTCTTATTCTGAACAGATATCAATTTTAACTGATGGACTAATGAATGGTCTCCCTTCCCCAGTATTTTTCAAATTATAAATATTTAATGTGAGTGTAAACGTTAATGTAAAATGAATCATTAAATTGTACTCCATTTATCATATGGCCTAAATTTATTCTGGGATATAATCACCTTCATAATTGGTGAAAAATCAGTATTGTAAAATTTTCATCATACTTTTTAAGAGTCTCAATTTTGGAATCTCTCCTAGACCTATATTTTATCATCCCTCAATACAACCTAAACAATATAATTCTACATCAACTGCAACACATAACACAATTGCTTTAAAAAATGGTATGGACTGAGGAAAAAATCTTGGGAGAATCTAACCTCAAGACATTTGAAAATAACGACAATAAGCTCAGATCCCTATATATCTATCTTTAACCAATTTTCATTCAAGTAGGGTAGAAATTTTGGCTGCTCTATATTTTTTTGTTTTGTTTTTGATCCTTACCCAAGAGCATGCATTTATTGATTTTAGAGAAAGAGAAAGGGGCGGGTGGGGGGGGGGGGGAAGAGAGAGAAAGAGAGACAGACAGACAGACAGACAGACATTGGCTAACTCCTGCACATGCCCCGATTGGGGATGGAACCCACAACCTGGATATGTGTCCTGACTGGGAATCAAACCTGAGATCTCTCAGTGTACAGGACAAAGCTTCAACCAACTGAGCCATGCCAGCCAGGGCTGTATTAACCTTTTTTACAAAAATGAAGTTAAATTTCTGATATCAGCTAAATAAAACCATGTATTTGAATAGGTTGCTGTTTTATTTTGCTTTTTAAAATCACTACTTATTATCTTCCTGGTCAACAGTCATTTCTAACATACTTTATTCAATAGGGATAACACAACAGCCCAACAACCTAGCTCCGTGGTTGGCAAACTTGAGTGTGGCTCTTCCACAAAATACCACGGTCTGGGCGAGTCTATTTTGAAGAAGTGGCGTTAGAAGAAGTTTAAGTTTAAAAAATTTGGCTCTCAAAAGAAATTTCAATCGGTGTACTGTTGATATTTGGCTCTGTTGACTAATGAGTTTGCCCACTACTGACCTAGCTAATGACAACAGCCCAACAACCTAGCTAATGTTCAGGGAAGGTGAGAGAGGCTCCCTGATTGGGTCAGTAGAAGTATTTTGGATCTGGCAGACATCTGATCTTTAAGGACAAACAGTGGGTGACAAGAAAGGGTCAGTCTATTATCAACCATAACATCAGTCTTTCTCCTTGACTGTTAAGTCCCTCGTGCAAAGATTAGTCATGGTCCCACAGAAATAACTATTACTCTAAACACAATTTGCATCACTTAGGCATATAATTTTACCATATCATTTTCTGCTCTGATCTAGTTACAGTAGCTAGCACAGTGTCTTACATATGACAAGTACATAAGTTTGTTTGTTTTTTAATCCTCATCTGAGGATATTTTTTCCATTAATTTCCAGAGAGAGTGGAAGGGAGGGGAGAAGAGGAGAGAGAAAACATTGATATGAGAGAGAACATCAATCAGATGCCCCCACACAAACCACTACAGGGGTTAGGGAACCCATAACCAAGGCATGTACCCTTGACTAGGGATGGAATCCGTGACCCTCTAGCACTGAGCAAACTGGCCAGGGCTACATAAGTTGTTTTTAATTGAATGACTAATTACCTAGAGAACAGAATAAAGTGCTCTCAGTTACAAATAGGTCAGCAGTCTGCGCAAAATTAAAGATTAAATTATTTCCCTAACCACAAGGTTAAATGTTTTTGAGAAAATGAAGTTGACATGAAAAGATAATGGTGCTGCACCTGGGGGATGATTCTCAGCTCCTGTTACAGCCCTCTGTTATCTATTAATCTCTCCAACACCAAAAAGCTTATTATACAACCTTAAAGTATTTTATTTGTGCCTGTTCTATGAAATAAATTGATTTAACTGAGGCATAAAATTGTTATGTACACAAATAACTTGGCCACATATACCAAATGTCCTTAAATAACAAGCTAATTTCATGTAGCCATCACAAATTCAGAGAAAAATACCATATGCAAAGCAAAATTAATGAAATAATAACACTCTATAAACATTTCTATGGTTATCAGAACCATGGAAGCTGGCTCTGAAAAGACTATATTTTACTGTAACATTTAATTTATATGTCCAGGTCATGTCCCTTGGTAACATGCAACACAAATATAAAGTGAACTTTCCTATCAGGCACATGTAGTGGCTTAACTTACCCCAAGTTCTATATCTTCTGAACGGAGCTTAGCTTGGATTGCTGCAAATCCACCCAATTCTCCAAACTGAAAAAAAGGTACAAGTTCATTTTTAAATGCCAGCCACACATTAATATTTTAAGGAATGAAGGCTAATGTTCTACTCTATTAACGCGCCTACAGGACTGCTCGAGAGCCATCAGAGTTCTCGTGCTCCTGTGACACTCGCTGCAGGAGGCACGCTGAGTCTCTAGGCTGGCGTCCATCTGGATAACCATCATGCATAAAAAAGGGGAAGGGACTAAAAACCTGTTTCCCTAGGGAAAAATTCTGATTATTCTCTCTAGTTGTCATCTACTAAATTCTAGGAAATTTCATCAGAACATGAAAAATAAGTCATTAATAAAAGTTGTATACCTTGTTTACCAAATCCACAACCCATCCATGAGGTTCCTACGAGAGAAGAAAGTAGAAATTGTGATGGCAATATAAAAACTTCCCATGAACTCTTTTATTCTAAAAAAATACTGGATAAAAAAGTATTAAAATCTGAAAAATATTTTTAAAGTTTTTACCAAATATTTCTTGATGCAAATCTCTGACATAACTATATATAATTTTAGGAGTCCCTAAGACTGTATTTTAACTGTACCTATTGTTTGTTATACAGTAATTTTTTGTTTTCATATTTCTTCCACTATGCTTTAAATTATGAATCATGTCTTATTACTCTTTATATTAAGAAATACAGCCTTTTAGTTTAAATCTCCAAAATGCAGAATAATGTCAGACACACAGTATATGGTCAATAAATGACTGAACATTTACTTACTGAACCTCAACTTCTGATAAAGAACCTCTATTCTGCTAAAGCAATGCACAAGTTTTTTACCTACTAAATTGACTTCTTTCAACTGTTTCTTAACAATTAGTTGTTTGATTAAGGGATTGTTTAAATTATGTCCTCCTTGTGGATATAACGCTATTCACACATTGTAGGATTTGAAAAATATAAAGATACTGGTTCTGTACTTGAAAACAAAACTGTTAGTACTTACTGAATTTAAAAGCAAATTATACGTGAAACTACTAAATTATTTTTTCTAGTTGTAACTAGTCAATTCAAATGATTTCAAATAAGGAATTGGGACAGCCATTAAACTGGGGTTCTGATAATTCAGTAAATAGGGCACTGATGTTATGCAGTCATTTCTATTTCTCATTTCACTAAACATCACTTCAAGTTCATAAAATTCTTTATGATGTTACTTAACACAGATGGAAAAATACAGAATATCTAAAAAAAAAAAAGTCAGCAATTTAATGACTTATATAGAATATTTGTCATTTTTCATAGACTGTTTTAACTCTTCTGTGTAAAGTGTTATTTTTTTAGTACAGAAAACCTTTTCAATACATTTCTCAGTAAAAGATTAAACAAAATTATGTTTACCTTTTGGAAAGAAGATACAGGTGAGATAGCAAACATATTTCCCTCTCCGAACACTTCTGCCCAATTCCTTTGAGACACTTTCATTCTGTTTTTAAAATGGTATTCATTATCAGGATTGAAAGCCTAGATTCAAAGAGAATGTAGAAACATTATTATTATTTATTTCTATAGCAACACATATTAGCATTAGAAAAGAGAAAAATACAGCCTTGGACTCTTTTATTTTTGGAGTTTTAAAGTATTCTCACAAAGCATACTCTTTAGTTGATGCAGAGGAGAAAATGATTAAAGTGGTGCTCTCCTGTCCCAGTCAACATTTGGTGTGAGGGAAGAGGAGGTAGCAGTTTGATTCAAGCAAGGGGATACCAATGGTCCAGATATCCTAGGGCTGCCACAAGCAGAACTGGGCAGAAAGGCAGTGAAGACAGAAGTTAGGAGGGAAAACATGAGCATTCCTTCTTCATGCACTACTATTGCTAGTCAGGGGGAAAGGCCAGAAAGCAAAATACATGAACACCCTATGTGAAAGTCTTTATGCCATAAATAACAAGGGAGACAGAAGGAAAAGATGTTTAATTATTCTAAGAACTGAAAAAACTACTAAAATTAAAAAGAAATTTATTTAAATGTGAAAACAGAATGGATGCTCTGCTTTTAAAATAAAAAGGACCCTAACAGCTAAGTTAATATCTTTAATGATATTGTCACGAATTAAGTACAAGTCAAAGGATAGTAGGTATGTTAAACAAAATATAAAACAAACCACTTTATATTTTGGAGATACTATACCATTGTAAGCACACCCAGGAGACCAATAGGAATTGGATCTTGTTTTATTCTCTCTGCAACCAGTTCTATTAAGAGCATCAACATGTTGTAGATTCCTTCATGAATTTCAGTACCCCACTTGTGAACAGCACTTGATGTTAGGAGCTACAAAAATAGGAAGGACACTTCAGAGTCTAATTTGAAAAGGAAAAAAGTCAACAGTTTATTAGTTCAGTCTCAAATAATCAAAAGATTATTACCGTAATACTTTTTATGCAGATGACTTGCTTTAAAAGACCCATAGCTGTACAACAGGGTTTTTTTTGTTTGTTTTTTAATAGCAAAGATGGAGGTTTATTAAAGAACAAGTACAGACACCCGCTTGGGGAGGGGGAAGAGGAGGAAAGGATCCCCTGTACAACAGTTTTTTAATCCACTCATCTGCTGAGAAGGCAAGGAAGGTTGGGGGAAGGGGGAAAGATCAACCAAAGGACCTGTACACATACATATAAGCAAAACCAATGAACACAGACACCAGGGGGGTGAAGGCATTGGCAGGAGGGGTAGGGGAGGGAGAGAGACACATATCTAATATCTTAATCAATAAAAAATTTAAAATAAAATTAAAAAATTTAAGAAGACCCATATCTATAGTCCATCTGCTCATTCATGCATTCACAGTCAACAGTGAGTTTTATTTTTGAACTTTAATTCCCTTATGTTAAAGAATTAAAAAATTTTTAATTTGCTCCTGTACTTTTCAATATTTCTAGGGAAGGTTAAATGGTTTACAGCAACTAGATCAACTCCTGATACTGTGTTTTCTAACTGTGTAGCCTTGGACAAATGTACCAAAGTTTTCAAAGGCTCAGTTAGTTCTCTCATCTCTAAAAAGCCAAAGTCCCTACCAACTTTACATAGATATTACGGTTATCAAAAGATGTAACAGATGTGAAAGTATTTTACAAATTGTGAGGTATTATTATTAATTTAGCTTGGAGATAACCATTAACAAGTATTCCTGGAATCTAAGAAATGAATTCCATGGATTCTAACATACATATTCTTTTTATGATTGTTTATATCTCAGAAACTGGACTGCATCTTCCCACCTGCTGACCAAATTACAAGAGGATTCTGAACATGAAAAAATATTTGGAAATACCTTACCAGTTTATTTTGCTTGCATTTCTCTTTTTGGTTTGATAAAAGTAATATTCAACTTTTAAAATGTTTAAGTAAATCAAAATAGCTCTGTAATATTGTTAAATTTGTAGCTATTTTTCTTAAATATAAGCATAAAATATCAAACAATGGTGCATCTTATACTTAGCATCTTACATTTGTTAAAAAGACGGAAAACGCACATAGATGAATCTAAAATCATCATTACTAAATTTCCCCAATCCTCAGTATTCTATTCCTTGAGGAAGCCTAATTCAGAAACAATGGCTAGAACAGGGAATGAGAACTCAGATTTCGCTGATTAAAATAATGGTAGCCGAAACCGGTTTGGCTCAGAGGACAGAGCGTCAGCCTGTGGACTGAAAGGTCCCAGGTTCAATTCCGGTCAAGGACATGTACCTTGGTTGCGGGCAAATCCCCAGGAGGGGGTGTGCAGGAGGCAGCTAATCGATGTTTCTCTCTCATCGATGTTTCTAACTTTCTATTCCTCTCCCTTCCTCTCTGTGAAAAATCAATAAAATATAATAAAAATAATAAAATCATGGCAAATTGATACAGTGATTTCATGTTTGCATAAGACTTCCCTCCAGAGAGAAAATACAGTGCAATAAAAATTTAACTGTGGCCACATTAAGAAGCTCTTAACAAGAGCAGCCTAAGAGAGCTCAAATTTCTTTAGCTGTAGAGGAAAACCTCAGTTCCAGATTTCTGTTATTCTAATTACTTGCACTATTTGCTTAAATGAGCAATAATCATAAGACTGGTTTTTATATAAACCAAAGAGTGTTTTGCTTACCTATTTATTCTTCTTATATTTAAAAGTTAAAGCAGCAGAGATTAACATTTAAGAAGCTTCATGGTGACAATAACAAAAAAAAGTAGGTGGATTAAGCACTCTTCCCTCTGCTGTCATCTCATTTATTCAGTTTTTAATTGGAAAATGAAGTTCTATCTTCCAGAAGAGATGGGGAAGGACAAGCAGCACCTACCGCCTGGTGAGGAAGGTGCATACCTGTGCACTATGGCCACACCTAGATTTTCCCCCATGCCTCAGTATACTAGTAAAGAATCCAGGCTGGCCAGAAGGAGTAAGGTGAAGAAAGCAGAAATGATAACAAAGCTCCTTTTGTGCATCTTGTTCATACAAGTGCTTAATAACTTATACCCTTCTAAAATTTTAAGGCAGCTTGTAAGAAAAACCTAGAGAAGGGGGTAGAAAGAGAGTCATCATACCAGAAAACAGCTAAGGAAACAAAGACCAATTATATAAAACACTACTGAGTTTCCCATCAGCCAAGTCTAAAGGCACACAGAGTTCTGTAGCTCTTCTGATTTAATAAAAGAAAGCATGCCTTATTGATGGGAAGAGAATCTTTTTTAAAGTTCTCAACACTAAAGGAATTTAACAGGCATTTTTACCATAAACAACCATGAACAATACAATGCAGGGTGCCCTTGTGCTCAGCTGTACAGAAAACCTCCCAAACAATCCCTTGATCATTTGTTATACTATTACCAAATATAATATAAAACAGTCCTCTGAAGCATCTCTGTATAGAAAGAGAGTATTATATTACAAAAATGCAACTTGCTAATGAATTGACGGCTCTCTGAATCTGGAGATCATCAACCTAAAGGTCCTTTCCTTACACTAATAAGTCCTTTCCGTGACTAAAGAAACTTTCCTTTTCTCTCTGTGTAAATGTATGTATATTAAACTAGAGGCCTGATGCACGAAATTTGTGCAAGGGGCTCGGCCCTCACAGCCCCAGCTTCGTTTGGAAGGTCATCCGGCTATCCGGCCTAATTAGCATATTGCGCTTTTATTATTATCGATGTCTCATAGTTTGTTACATTACTACACTGATTCTTACTAGAATTCTTAAAAACTTAAAATAATTTTAAACTACAAATTGGTCGATGAATTCATCCAAAATGAAGATAAATTCTCATTCCAAATAATCCCTAACTGAATGACAACTTTAAAGATTTCTTCCTTTTTTCAAAGACAAAGCTATTTTTTGTTCCTATGATTAATTTTGTTATTTTTTAAGTCATGAGTCAAAGAAGATTCTGTCAAGATGAAGATGAGAATAATAGTTTGCAAATGAACAGCTTGTTTTACTGAGTTTTAAGATAAGCACAAACTTTTCTCCTCTGCAGTTGTAATTTACTGCATGAGACAAAAATGGTTGTCAAGACCCACAAGTATAAGACAGACTTGTTTATTCTTTTTTAAAAAACTACATTTTTATTGATTTTAGAGAGGAAGGGAGAGGGAGAGAGAGAGAAAAATTAATGATGAGAACCAGTGGTCCACTGCCTCCTGCACCCCCCACTGGGGATCGAGCCCGTAACCCAGGCATGTGTCCTTGACCAGAATCAAACCCAGGACCCTTCAGTCAGCAGGCCAACGCTCTATTCACTGAGCCAAACAGCTAGGGCTCATTTATTCTTTGAACAAAGGTTTACTAAATCCTTTCTTTGAACTCAGCACTGGCCACAAGCTGGGAAAAACAACAGTGTCTATGACATTGCCCCAGATCTTGAGGGAATTCAGGACTCATCCTGAAAAGGGAATCTTCCTTCCTTGAGTTAGAAAAATAAGTCCTGTGGTCTCCCATTATCACGCTATCCCGACAAGATGTTGTCATCCACATGTCACTTTGCCAGCAAGAATACTCAATCCAGTCAAACTTTCTGTAGTTTAAAACATTTGCTTCCACCTCAGTAAAATAAGTATAAAATGGCTTGTATTCTGATAAATATTATCTTCCTAAGTGCCACAATCCTTAGTTTATCAAGATGTCTAATTTCCTAGTATAAAATTTTAATCTTAACAATTAAATAGAACTGTTAGTCAACCAAAAGACATGTGCAAGCAATTAAATACAAAAGAAGCAAATCATTTATAAGTCCCAAATTTACAGCTACTTTTTTTATATTAGAGGATTCGTTGAACAAGATTCATAAACTGGTCTCACACATAAAAAACTAAATCAAAAAGCCTGTTCACCTTCAGCCCCAGCAGAATGAAATCAGCCGAGCACATATTTCTTACCTTTTTAAATGCTTCAGGCATACACCTATCCATAAATCTTTTACAATTCTCATCAGACTCGGAAAGACCTTAGTAAAATAAGTGAAAAAATATGCCTTAGATTTTTAAGTAGTTTGTAGAGACCATATGTATCATTTCAAATTCATGCATCTGAAACCATTTATGATAAAAACCTTGATTCTTAAGGAATTATTAAAAGCAAAATATACACATTCTGATGAAGGAACAGGCTGAGAAACAATCACAATATTAATTTATTTATTAGAAGCATAATGTATTATTATTACTTATTCATTATTAATATATATTTGTTAAATAGCATTATAAATAAGTATTAATTAGAACTGAAATGGTTGAACTTATGTTTCCATGTCAGAATAACTTCAAATGACCTGATTAAATAACGAATAAAACACCAACACTAACTACTTACCATTACTTTCCTAAACAGCTCTATAAAATACAAATATTCTCAATAAAAAATGCCAAAAATCACTCTTCTTTCCTAAAACAAACTGATGAATTCTATGTAACAAAATACACAGAATGGTGCCTGGCACACAGCACATGATAAAAAAATTGCCAAGTGAATGCCTACTAAACACATTTTCTTTTTTCAGAACCACTGCCTAGCACAGTATCTACATTCTTATAGGCACTTAATAAATGTTGCTGCTGAAAAGCCAGTAATAAACGTACCAGAAAATTGCCCATTAGGATTAAATCTAATCCTAGGGAAAACATTTCCTACCTACTAATCTTACTAATTGCCTCATATTTAATCATGGTGGTAAACTATGTACACTGTTAACAAGGGGGGGAAAACACACACAAAATAGTGGCCCAATTCTTACTTTACAATTGAATTCAATATGAAAAAGAAATTATTTTCTCTTCAAAACATACTGTAGAAGCTTCCTTATATTGACACCCATTTTTTCCAACTTAGTGATATTTTATGTTCTATTAGTTTAATATTTGTAAAGCACTGAAGATAGTGCCAAACACTTAAGCACATAATGTCTATTAAATAAATATTAACTTCTCTTAAAAAAAAAAAAAAGCCAATGAATTGGGACTTTTAAAGTGCTCCAAGCTTCTATGGAATGTTAATTTCAATTTATAAGCTTTTTCAATTAAATTTTAAAGAATCTTACACTCTATTGGAGCTGGATGAAAATAAGTTGATTTAATTCAAAGTTTTTATTCCACAAGGGATAAGCAAAGAATAAACGTTCTAAGATTATACAGACAGGCAATTGACAAGAACTAAGTTTAAAATTAGGTCTCTTATTAAAAAATAAAAAATCTGCTCAGGTGTTCTGAGTCTGAAAACTTACCAAGTCTTGCAAGGTAGGTAGAAGCCAACAAGCATTTGCCTAGTGATTCTTCTCGCTTGTAAGGGATGGACCAATGATCAGTCAGAACACGGCTTTCCAGTTCATATAAGTTTGTTGTAGGGAATTCAATTCCTTCCCCTGAGCAGTTTCCATTTTCATCATTCTTCTGACAAATAGGGATTATGGTAAAAAACAAACAAAACAGTGACTACTTGAAATTTTTTTTATTTAACACTGAGCAGATGTTTAATCAACAGAAGCTATTAAATAATACCAATAGTGTGGATCCCACATTTCTTTCTCATAATTTGGATTTAATGATAGAGTTCAGAGGTGACAGTAACAGCCATTGCGGAAGAGTATAGAAACCCTACTGGTGCAGTGTCAGGAGTGAGTCAGTGGTAAGGAATGGAAACAACAGGTATCTCTTTAGAGAAGTTTTATCAAAATTCACCAAGACTTCGTCAAGTAGTCTCAACTTTTATTAGAGTGGCCTTCCTACTCCCTCAGAAGGCAAGCTCATCTCATTCTTCAAAGATGACCCTTCTCATTATAAAATGGCAAACCTATTCTCCCTGTTTTTGTTGTTTTGTTTTTCTTCACTGAAAGGATAAACTTCTTCTGCCTGTTCCTCCTTCTTGATATGTAGATCTATTTCCCTCACCTCCCAGGACAGCACCCTCCCCTGTTTTCCTCTGGTAGATCTGGCTGGTTCCATTTTATTTCCCTTTCTGGTACAACTTCCACTTCCTGGCCCTCAAGTACTGAATGCTATTTCTCAAACCTCAATGCTATTTCTCAAATCTCTGGCTCTTCTCATTGTATTGCAGAGAATGACATCACATCTGTTTAGCACAGCCAGAAATCAGGACTCATCCTCTTTTTTGTTGTTGAAAATTTCAAGATTTTTAAAATTGAATTTATTGGGGTGTCATTGGTTAATAAGGCTGTGTTTCAGGTGTATAATTCTATAGTACACTAGAGGCCCGGTGCACGAAATTCATGCACTCAGGGGGCGTTCCTCAGCCTGGCCAACACCATCTCTCAGTCCGGGAGCCCTCAAGGGATGTCTGACTGATGGGGAGCAGGCTTAAGACAGCAGTGGGATATTCTAAGCACCACCATGGAGGTGGGAGAGGTTCCAGACACCACTGCTGTGCTCACCAGCCGTGAACCCAGCTTCTGGCTGAGAAGTGCTCCTCCTTTGGGAGCGCACTGACCACCAGAGGGCAGCTCCTCCATTGAGCGGGATTGGGCCGAAACCAACTTCCTGATATCCCAAGTGGTCGTGGGATTGTGAGAGGATGCAGGCCAGGCCTAGGGACCCCACTGGTGCACGATCAGGGCCAGGGAGGGATGTGGGAGGTATCACAGGAGGTCTCCAAGGTGTGTCTTGCCCATCTCGCTCAGTCCCAATCAGCTGGACCTCAGCAGCAAGCTGACTTACCAATCGGAGTGTCTGCCCCCTGATGGTCAGTGCACGTCATAGTGAGTGGTTTAGCAGCCTTGGTATATCATTAGCATATTATGCTTTGAATGGTTGAATGAACGACCAGACAACCAGACACTTAGCATATTAGGCTTTTATTATATAGATCATCTGTATATTGTATTGTGTGTTCATCACCCCAAGTCAAGTCTTCTATCACTATTTATCCCCCCTTTTCTCTATTCTACCTCTCCTCAATTCCCTTTCCCTCTGATAATCACCATAATAGGTTTGTGCCTATGAGTTGTCTTTTTCTTTGCTTAATGCCTTCATCTTTTCTACCAAGTACCCCAATCCCATCGGAAAACTGTCAGTCTGTTCTCTGTATTTACTAGTATGAGTATGTTTCTATTCTGTTTAAGTTTATTTTGTTCATTAGATTCCACATACAAGTAGAATCACATGGTACTTGTCTTTCTCTGACTGGCTTATTTCACTTAGCATAATACTCCCCAGGTCTATCCATGCTGTTACAATAGGTAAGATTTCCTCTCTCATAGCCGAGAACCAGAGGCTCATTCTTAAAACCTGTTCTCCTATCGTTCACCCCCAAAGAGCAGGATTAGACCTAAATTTCTCTCAAACCTACTTCTGTACAGCTCTACAGAGATGTCACCATTCCTCCAAAACTCTTTCAGAGAAGCCTTTCCAGAATTTCCAAACTATGTCAAACTCCTTTAATTTCTTTAAACCAGCAAGTTTCAACATTTTCCACCTCATGGTACACATAAACTAATTACTAAAATTCTGCAGTACACCAAAATACATTATATATTTTGCCAATCTGACTTAAAAAAAAAACCGGTGCTGTGGCACACCGGCTGAAAATTGCTGCTTTCAACTCTTATACTGGAAGAACCTAATGAATTAGGGACTCACCTATAGTGGTGTGAACCTAAAAGAGGTTCTATGGGAGGTAATCTCACAGAGTGATATCTACCGAATAAGAGAGTAACATGCTAATTGACCGTACCAGCCAATCAGGAATGAGTATGCAAATTAACCCACCAAAAATTGGTGGGTTAATTTGCATACTCAGGCACTGAGCGGCTGGGGGCAGGGCAGGACGCAGATGTTCCACACCACCCCAGCCACTCCAGGCCTCTGGGCAGCATGGGAAGATGGAAAGGCGGCTCTGGCCAGACCGAAGGTAATGTTAGCAACCAGGGGAAGGAAAGCCCATTCTTGCATGAATCTTCATGCATTGGGCCTTTAATATATAAAACCCTAACATGCAAATAGACTAAGTGGTGGAACAACTGGAACAATTGAACCTGTCACTATGACATGCACTGACCACCAAGGGGCATGTGCAGAACATGGCAGGCGTCATCAGCTGTGGCAGGATGGTGGAGCAGGTGAGCTGGGGCACCAGACCAAGGTGGGGTGGTGGTTGCTGTTATTGGGGTGAGCATCTGGTGGTTACTGAAAATTCTTTGCTCCCACACATTGCAGTCCTGCCCAGCACTCATACCTGCTGGCAGTGCTGGCCCTGCTCACTGGCTCCACTCATTCGGTGCCATCAGTGAGTGCAAGTGGCAGCTGCTGGCCCCACCTCTGAGCCACCTCTCATACCCTCTGCTGAAACCTGTCCCAATCATTCTGCACCATCAGCAGGTGTGAGCAGCAGTGGTGGGAGCAGGACAGCCAGCAGACAGGAGACCGGGGGCTGTGACAGGAGGGGCCAGGCAGGGACATGGAGGATGGACTGAGAGGCGCCCCTGTGTCCACAGCAGCTTCACAGCCTACAGTTTCTTTCAAGGTGCATGAATTCATGCACTGAGCCCCTAGTCTGACCATAAATTCCTAACAAGACAAGTCACGATGGATGGTCACACACCAGGCATGAAACGTTTTTCCCCCTTTATTAAGGTATTACATATGTGTCCTTATCTCCACATTGCTTCCACCACTCCCCCCACTCATGCCCTCATCCCCTTGGTGTCTGTGTCCATTGGTTAGGTTTATATGCATGCATACAAGTTCTTTGGTTTATCTTTCCCCCTTACTCCCACCCTCCTCTACCTTCCTTCTGAGGTTTGACAGTCTGATCAATGCTTCTCTATCTCTGGATCTGTTTTTGTTCATCAGTGTATGTTGTTCACTAGAGGCCCGGTGCACGAAATTTGTGCACAGGGGGCGGGGGATGTCCCTTAGCCCAGCCTGCGCCCTCTCCAATCTGGGACCCCTCAAAGGTTGTCCAACTGCCAGTCTAGGCCCGATCCTTCTTACAATCCAGGACTGCTGGCTTCAAACTGCTCACCTGCCTGCCTCCCTTACTGCCCCTAACCTCTTCTGCCTGTCAGCCTGATCACCCCTAACCACTACCCTACCAGCCTAATTGATATCTAACTGCTCCCCTGCTAGCCTATTTGCCCCTAACTTCCCTCCTCTGCTGGCCTGGTCACCCCTAACTGCCCTCCCCTGCAGGCTTGATCACCCCCAACTGCCCTCCCTGCTGGCCTGATTGCCCACAATTGTCCTTCCTTGCAGGGCCTGGAACCTCCCAACGGCCCTCCCATGCTGGCCATCTTGTGTCCACATGGGGGCAGCCCTCTTGTGTGTTGTAGTGATGGTCAATCTGAAAAGTACTTTTTTATTGGATAGGATAGAGGTCTGGTGCATGGGTGGGGGCCAGCTGGTTTGCCCTGAAGAGTGTCCCAGATCATGGTTGGGGCCAGCTGGTTTGCCCTTAAGAGTGTCCCAGATCAGGGTTCCTTTGGGGTGAGGGGCAGCCTGGGCGAGGGGCCTGTGGAGGTTTGCAGGCCAGCCAGGCCCCCCAGCAACCCAAGCGGAGGCCCTGGTATCTGGGATTAATCTATGTCTACAATTGAAACTTTGTAGCCTGGAGCAGAGCCAAGACTTCTGCTCGCTCTGTGGCGGCAGCCATTTCTGTTTGAAACTTTGTAGCCTAGAGTGGAAGCCTAGGCCGGCAACGGCAGACTGAAACCTTGGCTTCCTCCATTGCCAGGGAAACCCAAGCCTCTGTTCTCTGCAGCTCAGTGGCTGCCGCCATTTCTATATCTTTTATAACTGAAACTTTGTAACATTGAGTGGAGGCATAGACAGGTGGAAAGCTTGGCTTCCTCTGTTGTCGGGGAAACCCAAGTCTTCCTCCTGCTGTAAGTGGCAGTAGCCATCTTGGTTGGGGTTTATTTGCATAATTTGCTCCTGTTTTGCTGGTGGGCGTGTCTGTGGGTTTGGCTTGTGGCTGCGGTGAAGGTACGGTCAAATTTGCATATTACTCTTTAATTAGATAGAATTATATTCCACAAATGAGTGAGATCATGTGATATTTATTTTTCTCTGACTGGCTTATTTCGCTTAGTATAATGCTTTCCAGGTCCATCCATGCTGTTGCAAATGGTAAGAATTCCTTCTTTTTTTACTGCAGCATAGTATTCCATTGTGTAGATGTACCAGTTTTTTAATCCAATCATCTGCTGATGGGCACTTAGGCTGTTTCTAAATCTTAGCTATGTGAATTGTGCTGCTATGAACATAGGGGTGCATATATCCTTTCTGATTGGTTTCTCTAGTTTCTTGGGATATATTCACCGAAGTCGGATCACTGGGTGGCATATAACTTCTTTACTGATAGGCTTATTATCCTTGCCTTAGGCAAGCCTTGGTCCAGTTTCCATGCCTCTAGGAATTGCCCTCTTTCAGACCTCTCCTAACATGTACCACTAGAGGCCTGGTGTACGAAATTTGTGCACAGGTAGGGTACCTAGGCCTGACCGGCTATCAAGGCCAGTCGAGGCTTCCTTCCCTCAGCTGCCGGCCAGGGCCTTCCTTCATTCCATGTCACCCCCTTGTGGTCAGCGCACATCATGGTGAGCAGTAGAACTCCCAGTCAGTCAAACTCCCAAGGGGACAATTTGCATATTAGCCTTTTTTATATAGGATAATTCAATCCTGGCCTTGCTTTCTCTCAACTTCATTTTTCCCTCCTCAATTCCAAATGCATAAGAGAAATTGCAAACTGTTATTCTTGGGAGCATTTAAGATCTTGCTCTTAGGCATATGTCCTCAGTTTGGTTCAAATAAATTCTTATAAAAATTCTCTAGGTTTGATGTTTCTTACACGGACAATGGTAAAAAAGCTTAAATTACACTTTTTCAGAAGCCATCTATTGGTAACAAATAATTGGTTTCCAAATACTTTTAAATTTTTAAATTATATGTCCTTTTTAGAAAACATTGACAAAAATGAAACTCATCATTAGTCCCACCACTTAAAAATTAATCGTAGACATTTTAACACAAATATTTTCCCGGTAAAATCTTTTCTTAAAAATTCATAAATGTGACATTTACCTATTTCACCATCTCCATGCCTCTCATCATCCTCTCATAAATAAAGATAATATTAATATAGTATTTCTTCTCCTACTTAAGACAGACGCACAAAGCAATAATTATAAAAACTTGTGTATGGGCTTTTAATAGGTAAAATATAATTTGACAATGTATGTATATAGATGTAGATATAAATAAAACCAATTCCAACTCTGTGCCCTGGATTTCATTTTTATGTTCATGCTGTGACCTTAGACCAACCTCGCTGACCTTAGAAAGCATATCAAAGCCTTCTAGTTGATGATTATGTGTGTTCTTGAAAATGCAGCCATTATGTGGCCTCTATTCCTTTGTCTTGTCAATCATTAGTACCTGGGTGATACTGTTAATGGAGGAAAGAAGGCCTCATCTTCCCCCATTGCTTGTGGGAGTGGGGTTTTTGGGTTACTGCTCAAATAAGCATTCCCAGAGGGCCCCATGTAAGGATACAATATAAAAGAAAGCTTTATTTCTGTGGAATTTAATCCCATTTCCCTTAGTCCAGCCAAGGGGCTTCAGCAGAGCTAAATTCAGAGCCAATGTCAAGAGTTTCCTTTCCATGTTGGAGCTGGATCCAGCTCAGCATCGGCTAACTTAAGCATGTTTCCCTGCTGCAGTCCATTATTTCATAGTCTGTAGGGTCCACATGGCTGGGGGTCATATGGAGAGAGCAGAAGCAAAAGAGTCCCGTCCCCTAACCCCCAAGCCAAGAGTCAAGCGTTCTCACTCATTTGTTTAGGGGATTTGTATCCCCAAATTTTGATAGATTTGCATGGGCTCCGCCCACTCTGGCCTATGATCCCCGTCCCCAGGTCTGACTGACAGCAAGCACCTTTCCTAGTCCCCCTAACTTTATTGGCCGCATGTAGTCTATCTTCCCCTTGTGAGTCTCTTCTCCCAGTGTTTTACAGGGAATAGACAGATGGTTCCCTGGAGAGTGCAAAGCTACAGCTTCTTGGTGAAACTATCCAAATAACATTCCTGTAATGTCTGCCTTCCCCCTTTGCTTCTTTCCTATTATTAATAACTAGCTAATTATAATGGCATTAATACTATAAAAAAGTACAATAACAGAAATCTGTAACAAAAAATAATCTGTGCAAAATTGCTGGTTCATCTGTACCACTCTGACCCAATTTTCCTCTTTATCCTATAATAAATGCTACAGAGTTGGCTGCTTCATTTTTTGGGGTCTAAAAATCCTTCTACAAGAATAAATTCAAAATGGATTAAAGATTTAAATGTGAGACTCAAAACCATAAAACTCCTAGCAGCAAAAGTCCTGGTATTTCCCTTAGCAATATCTTTTTTTAAGAAATATATTTCTCTGATGTTTTTACAGAGAGGAAGGGAGAGGGATAGAGTCAGAAACATCAATAAGAGAAAAACATTGATCAGCTGCCTCCTGCACACCCCCTACCAGGGATGTGCCCGCAACCAAGGTTCATGCCCTTGAACAGAATTGAACTCGGGACCTCCCAGTCCACACGCTGATGCTCCATCTCCTGAGCCAAACCAGCCAGGGCCCCTTAGCAATATTCTGTCTGATATATCTCCTTGGGCAAGGCAAACAACAAGACAAACAAAACCCAATGGAACTACAACAAACTGAAAAGGTTTTGCATAACAAAAGAAGCAATCAAGAAAACAAAGATAATCCACTGAGAGAAGATATCATCTGATAAAGCTGATAAATATCCAAAATGTATTAAGAAGTCATACAACCCAACACCTAAAAGCCAAACAGTCCAATTAAAAAATAGGCAGAGGATCCAAACAGACACTTCTCCAAAGAGGACATACAAATGGCCAGTGGACATATCAAAAGATGCTCAAGGTCACTAATTGTTGGAGAAATGCACAATGATGTATCACCTCATACCTGTTTAGGATGGCTATCATCAATAAATTCACAAACAACAAATGCTGGCCAAGAGTCAGCACAAGAGAACTGGTGAGGATGTGGAGAAAAGGGAACCCTCATGCAGTGCTGGTGGTGGGACTGCAGATTGGTACAGCCACTATGGTAAACAGTGTGGAGGGGGCCTCAAAAAACTAAAAATGGAACCACCTCATTACCCAGAGATTCCACTTTTAGATATATATCCGAAGAAACCAAAAACATGAATTCCAAAGAATATACGCATCTTATGTTCATTGCAACATTATCTATGCTAATAATAGACAAACTTATAAATTGACCATACCTCCATGACACCCACAATCAGGAGTGAATATGAAAATTAACCTGACAAAGATGGTATGTCTGTTTGCAGCGCATACGAGCCCAAGCACCGAGTGGCTGGGGGTAGGGCGGGAGTCCCCGGAGTCCCCGCTTCGAGCCTGTGGCCAGCAGCCGGGGTCCTGTCAGCCTGGCCTGGGGGCAGCTGGAGTTTGCAGTCCTTTTCGCTTGTGCAGCCCCTGAACTAGAAGCAGAAACCAAGAGTATAGGAAGCACTAGAATTCTGGGAATCGTAGTTCAGGTGGCAGCCTCTGGAACAGAAGCGGAAGGAGCACCAGAAATGCTGGGAATCACAGTTCAGGTGGCAGCCTCTGGAACAGAGCGCAGGGAGCACCAGAAATGCTGGGAATCATAGTTCTGGTGGCAGACACATTGTGGGATTTCCTAGACAATAAACAAAGTGAGCCTGGAGCAAGTTACTGTTGCAGGTGGGGGATGAGGGAAAGCAAAGGTGAGAGACATAAGTAGAGTCACAGTGTTGAGGAAAAATTAAAAGGAAGATATTCTGCAACTTCTAGGAAATCTCCACCAATAAAGCAAAGGAAAAAAAAAAAAAGAAGACCTCCATTTATTCTGTGAGCACCAAACTAAACTGGG
Organism: Antrozous pallidus; assembly: GCA_027563665.1. NCBI lineage: Eukaryota > Metazoa > Chordata > Mammalia > Chiroptera > Vespertilionidae > Antrozous > Antrozous pallidus. The sequence continues at coordinate 180,748,582 of CM050508.1, forward strand.
TTGGGATTTCAGATAATTTGCTTAGATGATTGCAAAGGCAGACAGAAACTCCCAGATTGGAGAGAGCTCCCCTGAGGGCTCCCAGATTGGAGAGGGTGCAGGTCGGGCTGAGGGACCCACATCCTGGGCATAAGTCTTCGAACACCAGGCCCCTAGTTTACAACAGCCAATATTTGAAAGCAACCCAAGTGCCCATCAATAGACAAGTGGCTAAAAAGCCATGGTACAAATAGACCCACACCATTACAGTCAGTTAATATCTGACAAAGGAGGCAAGAACATACAATGGTTAAAAACAGTCTCATTAACAAATGGTATTGGGAAAACTGAACAGACACATGCAAAAAGATGAAATTAGATCATCAACTTATATCATACGCAAGAATAAACTCAAAATGGATAAAAGACTTAAACGTAAGGCATGAAACAATAACAATATTATAAGAAAACATAGGCAGTTAAATCTCAGACATCTTATGTAGCAGAATTTCTGCTGGTATATCTCCTAGAGCAAGAGAAAGGAAATAATAAAAATATGAGACTACATCAAAATAAAAAGCTTCTGCACTACAAAAGAAACCACCATCAAAATGAAAATGAAAATGAAACCCGCTGTATGGGAGAGCATATTTGCTAATGATGTATCTGGTAAGAGGTTAATTTCCAAAATATTTAAAGTACTTATACAACTCAACAAAAGGAAGACAAACAACCCAACTGAGAAATGGACAGAAGACCTGAATAGACATTTCTCCAAAAAGGACATACAAATGGCTGACAGACATATGAAAAAAATGTCACTAATTATCAGAGAAATGCAAGTTAAAACAATACCTATCAAAATGGCTATCATAAAAAAAAATCAAAAACAAGTGCTGGTGAGGATGCAGAGAAAAGGGAATAATAGTTCACTTCTTGTGGGAATGCAGATTGGTGCAGCCACTATGAAATACAGTATGGTGTTTCCTCAAAAAATTAAAAATGTAACTTCCGTTTGACCTAGCAATCCCACTTCTGGAAATATATCCTAAAAACCCGAAACACCAATCAGAAAGAATACATGCACCCCTATGTTTATCACAGTGCTATTTATAATAGCTAAGATTTGGAAAAAGCCCGAGTGCCCATCAGTAGATGAATGGATAAAAAAGCTGTGGGGCCCTAATTGGTTTGGCTCAGTGGATAGAGCGTCGGCCTCCGGACTCAAGGGTCCCAAGTTCAATTCTGGGCAGGGGCATGTACCTTGGTTGCAGGCATATCCTCAGGGGGATTGTGCAGGAGGCAGCTGATCGATGTTTCTCTCTCATTGATGTTTCAAACTATCTGTCCCTCTTCGTTCCTCTCTGTAAGAAAAATCAATAAAATGTTGTTGTTTTTTAAAAGTTATGGGAGCCTTAGCTGGTTTAGCAATGGATAGAGAGTGGGCTGGTGGAATGAAGGGTCCCGAGTTCAATCCCAGTCAAGGGCACATGGCTGAGTTATGGGCTTGATCCCCACCCAGTAGGGGGCATGCAGGAGGCAGCTGATCAATGATTCTCTCTCATCATTGATGTTTCTATCTTTCCCCGTTCCTTCCTCTCTGAAATAAAAAAAACAAAACAAAATAAAAAACACACCTGGTAGGACATTTACACAATGGAATCCTATGCAAGTATAAAAAAGAGGGATTTCTTACCCTTTGGGACTGGAAGATTATTATGGTAAGTGAAATAAGCCAATCTGAGAAAGACAAATATCACATGATTGCACTTATTTGTGGAATCTAATGAACAAAATGAATTGACCAACAAAATAAGACCTGAAGCATGGGGGCATGGCCCAGACTGACTTCAGTGTGTGGATTGGGAGGACGAGAAGAGATAAACTAAAGAACATCTATACTTACTAGGGGCCTGGTGCACGAAATTCATGCACTGGTGGTGAGTGGTCCCTCAACACAACCTGGCCCCTCTCACATACTGGGAGCCCTCAGGGGATGTCCAACTGATGGCTCACCCCCAGCCTGCCATCGCCCTGCACCCAACCATCGCCCTGCTCAGCTCAGCCCCAGCTGCCTGTGACCACCCGGCCCCGGGGGCTGGGCGCTTGCCGCCACTTCCCCTCACAGCGCCTGGGGGCTGGGCACTTGCTGCCACCACCACCGTTTCATCTTCACCCCCAGGGCCCAGCGCTTGTGCCACTTGGCCCTGCCCTCACTCCTGATTGGCTGGTAGCATAGCCAATCAGGAGCCATGGTACAGTCAAATTTGGATGTTTCTCTTTTATTATATAGGATATGCATAGCCCATGGACACAGCCAATAGGGTGATGAAGACCTCGAGGGTTGGGTAGGGGTTGAGAGGAGGGGAATAAAGGGAGGGAAAAATGGGAGGCATCTGTAATACTATCCTATCTCATAAAAAGTAATATACAAGTTGACCATACCTTTGCTACACCCACAAACCACGCCCACCAGCCAATCGGGAACTAGGGCGGAGCCAGCCAGTGAGAGCACGGCCTGGGCCGGGGGTGCGAGGCCGAGGAGGCCAGCACAAGCAGGCCATGGCGAAGGCCCTAGCCCAGGGACAGGGCGAGGAGGCCAGGGCTGAGGGGAGCGAGGCCGAGGCGACCAGGGCCGGAGGGGCAAGGCCAAGGCCCACACTAGTGAGCGTAAGCTGGCTGGGACAGAGACCCAGGCCTGGGGGGCAGGGCTGGGTGCCCAAGGCCTAAAGCCTGGGCCAGAGGTTTTCAGCCTTGGGGAGGCTGGGGATGAGTGGTCAGTAGGACATCCCCTGAGGGCTCCCAGTATGTGTGAGGGGGCAGGTTGGACTGAGGGATCACCCACCCCCAGTGCACAAATATCATGCACCGGGCCCCAAGTCAATAATAAAATATATATATATATATATTTTTAAAATTGTGGTACATACATACAATGGAATATTGCTTGGCTATAAAAGAGAAATTTTACCATTTGCAACAGCATGCATGACCTAGAGCAGTGGTCAACAAATTCATCAGTCAACAGAGCCAAATATTAACATTACAACAATTAAAATTTCTTTTTGAAAGCCAAATTTTTTAAACTTAAACTTCTTCTAAAGCCACTTCTTCAAAACAGACTCGCTCAGGCCATGGTACTTTGTGGAAGAGCCACATTCAAGGGGCCAAAGAGCCAAATGTAGCTCGCTAGCCGTGGTTTGCTGACCACTGACCTAGTAGGTATTGAGCTAAGTGAATTAAGTCAGATAGAAAAGACAAATCCTATCTAATAAAAGAGTAATATGAAAATTGACTGTACCTCTGATCGAGCCACACCCACCAGTCAATCAGAAGCAAATTATGCAAATAAACCCCAACCAAGATGACTGCAGCCACTGAGAGCAGGAGGGAGACTTGGGTTTCCCCGGCAATGGAGGAAGCCAAGCTTTCCCCCAGCCCCTGCCGGCCTAGACCTCCACTCAATGCTACAAAGTTTCAATTATAGAAGATATATAATCCAAACAGAAATGGCGGCAGCCATGGAGCTGGAGAGAGCAGAGGCTAGGGTTGCCTGGGTTATGGAGGAAGCCAAGCTTCTGCAGCCCTGGCCAGCCTAGGCCTCCACTCTAGGCTAAAAAGTTTCAATTATTGAAGGAAAATGTCCCAACAAAAATGGCTGCCACCATGGAGCGAGCAGAAGGCTTGGCTCCACTCCAGGCTACAAAATTTCAATTGTAGAACATAAATTAATCACAGATCCCTGGGCCTCCACTTGCGTCGCTGGGGGCCGTGGCCAGCCAGCAAACCACCAGAGGCCCCTCGCCCAGGCAGCCCCCCACCCAAGAGAACCCCTACCCTGATCTGGGACACCCTTCAGGGCAAACCAGCTGGCCCCCACCCAGGCCTCTATCCTATCTAATAAAAGAGTAATTTGCAGATTGACCATCACTCCAACACACAAGAGGGCTGTCCCCATGTGGTCAGAGATCCTGCCCCCATGTGGACACAAGATGGCCACCACAAGATGGCCAGCAGGGGAGGGCTGTTGGGAGGTTCCAGGCCTGCAAGGGAGGGCAGTTGTGGGCGATCAGGCCAGCAGGGGAGAGAAGACGGGAGGGACCAGGCCTGCAAGGGAGAACAGTTGGGGGCAATCAAGCCTGCAGGGGAGGGCAGTTAGGGGTGACCAGGCCAGCAGAGGAGGGAAGTTGGGGGGCAAACAGGCCGGCAGGAGAGCAGTTAGATATCAATTAGGCTGGCAGGGTAGTGGTTAGGGGGTGATCAGGCTGGCAGGCAGAAGCGGTTAGGGGCAATCAGGGAGGCAGGCAGGTGAGGAGTTTGGAGCCAGCAGTCCTGGATTGTGAGAATGATGTCCGACTGCCCATTTAGGCCCGATCCTAGGATTGGACCTAAACGGGCAGTTGAACATCCCTCGAGGAGTCCCACATTGGCGAGGGTACAGGCTGGGCTGAGGGACACCCCCCCATGCACAAATTTCATGCACCGGGCCTCTAGTACAAAATAATTTCTTTATATGTGGAATCTAAAAAACAAGATAAATGAATAAACAAAATTGAAACTGACCACAGGCACAGAAAACATACTGGTGTTTTAAAGAGGAGGGGCGTTTGTCAGACTGAGTCATGGAATTAAGAAGTACAAATTGGCAGTTACAAAATAGTCACAAGGATGTAAAGCACAACATGGAGAATACAGTCAATATTTTAATAATCATGTATGGTGTCAGGTGGGTACTGGAAATATCAGAGAAACACTTTATAAATCATACTAGAAGCCTGATGTATGAAATTTGTGCATGGGTGTGGTCCCTAGGCCTGTCCAGCAATCAGGGCCTATCGGGCCTTCTTGCCCAGTCCCGATTGGGGTCAGGCTGGCCAGGGCCTGCTGTCGGCTGGGGAAAGGGACAGGGGAAGGATGGCAGGAGGTTTGCTGGCTGGGGGGAGGGACCAGGGAAGGATGGCTGGCCATGGAAGTGCACTGACCACCAGGAGGCAGCTCTTGTGTTGAGTGTCTGCCCCCTGGTGGTCAGCGCATGTCATAGCAACTGTTTGACCAGTTGTTCTGGTCATTCCATTGTAACAGTCACTTAGACTTTTATACATATAGATTTATATATATAGATGATTGTTTAACCACTATGCTGTACACCTGAAATACAAAATAATATTGAATATAAATTATAGGTGAAAATATAACTTAAAGTTCTTTAAAAAGAAAGTAAAATAAATGCAAGGAACTCTAAATAGCTAATAATCTTGAAAAAGAACAAAGTCTGAGGATTGACATTTCCCACTTTTAAAACTTACTATAAAGCTGCAATAATAAAAAAATATGGGATCCTGGCATAAAGATAAATATACAGATCAATGGAACTGAACTGATATTTCATAAATAAACCTTTATACTTGTGGTCAATTGATTTTTTTTAAAAAGAGTTATTCTTTCAGAAATAGGAAGGGAGATAGAAACATCAATGATGAGAATCATCAATTATTGGCTGCCCCCCACTTGGATAGAACTCAAAACCCAGGCATGTGCCCTGACTGGGAATCCAATTGTGACCTCCTGGTTTATGGGTCAACACTCAGCCACTAAACCACAACAGCCAGAGTGCGGTCAACTGATTCTAAATAAAGGCTATCAAAACAGTTTAGTTAATCTTGACAATTCAATGGAGGAACATTATCTTTTTTAATAAAAGGTGCTGAGATAACTGAACATACAGGAGCAAAAGAATGAAACTGAATCTGTAACTCCTACTATGTACAAAAATTAACTCAAAAAGCAACACAGGAGTAAATCTGCATGATCTTGGGATAGCCAATTATTATTTAAGACACAAAAAAATAGAACAAAAATATATAAATTCTGAATTTTTAACTTCATCAAAATTAAAAACTTTTTTACACCAAAGAACATAATTAAGAAAGTGAAAAGACAATCACAGAATGGGAGAAAATATCGGTGAACTTTATATCTATCTGACCAGAAACTATTATCCTATATAATTAAAGGCTAATATGTAAATCGACCAAAGGGTGGACAACTGGTCACTATAACACACACTATCAGAGAGCAGATGCTCAATGCAGGGGCTGCCCCCTGGTGGTCAGTGCGCTCCCACAGGGGAGCTCTGCTCAGCCAGAAGCCTCTCCTGCCTCCGTGGCAGTGCTGATGTCCGACTGCGAGTGGGCATGTGCAGGCTGGGCTGAAGGACCCCCCTTACCCCGACACAACTTTCGTGCACCGGGCCTCTAGTCTAGAATATAAAGGAACTCTTACAACTGGAAAATAAATATCAAATAGCCCAGTAAAAAATAGGCAATGGATTTGAATGGACATTTCTACAAAGATATACAGGTGGCAAACAACTAGCACATAAAAAAATGCTCAGCATTATTGGTCATCAGGGAAATGCAAATCAAAACAACCAGTCAACACTTCATACATACTAGAATCGTTAAAGTTAAAAAGTCAAAAACAAATGGGGGTGAACATGTAGAGAAACTGGAACCTTCATATACTACTGGTTGGATTATAAAATAGTACATCCTCTTTGCAAGTCAGTTTTACAGTTCCTCAAAAATTAATCAGAGCTGCCAAAGGACACAGCAATTGTATTTGTAGATACACCTATGAGATACACTCAAGAGAAAAGAAATATATGTCCACACAAAAAACTTGTACAGGCATGTTCATAGAGACAGTGTTGATAAGTCAAAAAGCAGTAAAGCTCAAATGTCCATTGGAGCTGATTAATGCATAAAATGTGGTATATCCATACAATGGAATATTTTTAACTCTAAAAATGAACGAAGTACTGATGTGCTATAACATGAATAAACTTCAAAAAACATGCTTAAGTAAAAGAAGCCAGACATAAAAGGCCACACATCATATGGCCCATGTCCACTAAATGTCCAGAGTAGGTACAGCCACTGACACAGAAAGTAGTTTAATGGTTGCCAGAGGATGGGAAGAGGGAGAAAAGGAGAGTGACTGTAAATGAACATAAGGTTTCTTTTTGTGGTGATGAAATATTCTAAAATTAAAAAGTGGTGAGGCTGCACAACTCTACGAATGCAAACTTTGAAGGGTGAACTTTGGTATATGACTGATAATTCAATAAAGCAATAATTTTTAAAAGTGGGTTAATTAAAATAAGCTTGATGATTATAGTAGCTAAACATAGATGAATATGTATATAAACATCATATCTAAAAATTTCAGATGAGATCAGGCACATCCAAGGTAGTATGGCCATCATATATATCTAAGCATCTCAAAACACAGAAGTTGCACCTAATGATTTATATAAAAAATTATACAGATGTCCATAAGACAGTTTTAAAGAAGCAATTTAAAAAGTAATATATTTAAGACCTCAAAGGTGCAAAATCTCATGCTGTTAACATTCTCGGTCTTGAAAAAGAAGGGAACAGACATGATGTATATACCAAGGTTAAGGAATGATACAGAGCAGCATTACAGTTTGAGGAAGGTGCTGCCAATTCAGAGAGGCATCACCCAAGAGGAAATAGTGACATGAACCCATATTTAGGGTGGCTTAATAGTTTGAGTCATCACTGTGAGGAGAGCCTGTCCTTGGCAAAAATTATATGTTGAGCAAGAGAAAACATGCAAAGCAGCTCAGAATCATTGTATTACAAAATAGCTCCCAAGAGATATAAGCTGTCGTTGGGTTTTTAATATGAACTCTGGAATGTAATGCACTGTTTTTTCATTAGACACCAAATTCAAATGGATACCCAAGTAACCATTAATGATTCCTGATTCAAAATTGATTAGAAATACATTTATCAAAAAGCTCGCTATGTTCCAGACAAGGTGCCTTAACACTGGAACAAAGATAAGGACACAATTCTTATCTTTAGAGAGCAGGACAATGTGAACACAGAGAAAGGGGGAATCCAAGCCAGACTGCAGCTGCTGTGCACACTGAAGATGGGTAAGGAAAACAATATTCTAGGCAGAAGGTTTCAGACCTTATCATTTCAAAACCAGTATTACTTTATTTTTCAAGTATGTTAACTAATAAAACCTCAACGTTCTCAGCCTTTTTCATTACTTGAGGCAATATCTTTACTTTTCATTATTATATCACATCACTGTCATTTAAAAATTTTAAATACTTAATTTCTAAAACATGTTTTATAAATTAATGTAAATTCAGCACCTGTTAGAGATCATAATGCAATCACTAAGGCATAAGAGAAATAAGTTCATAAACAACTCTTGAATACCACTTTTAACCTAAAATATTTCTAATAACACTGAATTTCCTGTATTTGGTCAGTCAAATAAAATTAGAGATGAGCTTATGCAGTGATTTTCAACTCTTTTCATCTCATGGCACACATAAACTACTAAAATTCTGCAGCACATCAGGAAATACTTTTTTGCTGATTTGACAAACAAAAATTGGTTTTATTTTTTATTCATTCATACTGTTGTGTTGGCTATTGTCATTTTTTTTTTTTTTTTTTACTTGACAATCTAAGAAAAAAAAAAAAAAAAAAAGATCAGTACCCCTGACTAAACAGTCAGGTACTTGCATGTTTTCAATTTTTTTTGTGGCACATCAGTTGAAAATTGCTGAGCTAATGTATTAATTTATGATTTCCGAATTAACCAATTTAGGATTCAAATCCAAACAGTTAACATTGTTGGATACATAATTTAAACTATTTCTTAAATATGTAATCTTATGCTCATAGATACAAATGAAAATATAAACAAAGCCTCTGTAACTCCCATAATACTTGATAGTGTCAGAAACATGCTAGGAATTCAAATAGCTGTGATTGTCACACCTTCATCTACTTGGCAAACTATTTGGAATAAGGCTTACTATTTACTTACTTGAAAGGACAAGTTAGGACTTTTAATAGTTGGAAATGAAGTTTTTCCTGGAATTAATCAATGCTGTAATTGTAAAGTCTGAATTTACCCTCTCCCCTGAGTTTAGCACAAATCTTTAGATTTAACATGTAGATTATTTTGACAAAAACATCTTTCTGCATCATACCTTTTACATTTATAATTAGGCACATTCACATGTTACTACCCATGTAGTAACTTGCCAGTTTGAAAAATGCAGATGAACCAATGTAAATACAGGCAATATTACTTTTAACTGCAGGTTGAATATACAAAACAATGTCATATTCTTAACCCTTACAAATGAGCTTTATAATATCATCACATGGGCTTTTAAGTTAGTAATAAATTTAATATTTATTTAGAAAACTACCGTCCTTGAATTTCAAAAAAGAAAACAAATCATTTGCTTTTGAACTCAACAAGGATATATTATTAAAATGTAAGTCTTCACTCAGTGGGTAGAAGCAGCCCATGGGACTGAAGGGGTCACAGGCTTAATTCTGGTCAAGGTACCTCTGTTGCAGGCTCGATACAAGGTCCTGTTCAAGGGCGCATGTGGAAGGCAACCAATTGATGTCTCTCTCTCACATCAACTTTTCTTTCTTTGGGTCTCCCCGGCTGCCTTCCACACCTTCAAAAAAATCAATGGAAAAATATCCTCAGGTGAGAATTAACAACAACAACAAAAATATGTCTTCTTTGTTTAAAGAAGCAAAACCTACTGGAGTGGGTATCGCCTGTTAGTTTAGAGATAAGTTCCTGTCTGCCCACTCACTCAACAAATACAGATAAAGAAAATATCCAGCTTAACGGGTAAGAGACTGCCAATGCTACTTAAAGATTATTTTAATACTAAATTCAAGTGTTGAACTATTTTACTAGCCAGCAATGTACTTAAGAGCTTCTAAATTTCTGATTAATGTATAGGAAAATAGAAATGCCAAATTGATTTCTCCATGATGATTTTAAGTGGGTTTATTTATCCTAAAATAAACAATTGGTACCATATATACCAAGTGCATAAGAAAAAATATGAAAACATGAACATTTAATTCCAAGTCGTAATTTATAATGATTATTAATTCTTGAAATTGTCAGTCTTATTAAATATTTTTCAAAGCATTCAGAGATAGTTATATACATATCTGCTATTCCTTTTGATATTTCAGATTAGAGAAAAGGATTCCTAAAATACTCTTCCTGGAAAAAGGAGACAGGGACAAGTGTGAGCAGTCCTCAAGTTACCAATACAACGTGTCTCAGGTCTACAAATTATTTTCTTGGAATACATATTCATTCCGTGTTGTACATAGTAGATGAATTCTTAACTTTTCTATGAAGGCTGACATTTCTTGTGGTCCCTTTCATAATCCTTGGTGGCTATTCATTTATTATAGAAACAATGTTTTCATGGGAAGTTGTCTTGTAATTCAAAGCTGGTATCTTACATATAGAATTTAACCTTTCATTTAGATTGAAGGTTTGGCACTTACAGATTATTAATGCCAGGAACAAAACATAGCTGGATTGGACCTTCAGTTTCAACAACAGGAAAGAGAGTAATGGTAAAGAGGATTTCATATATTCAGATCAGAGCAAAAGGAGTGAGTGGCAATCGGAGAACTAATATATCTACTGAGTACTTAGCTACTATGCATCAGGAGTTATGCCAAAGCCCATGAGGCAAGTATTATCATCTTCATTTTTTTAAATGGGCAAACCATGCGTAAGTAAGACAAGTTACTCAAAATAAGTTGTATAGATTATGATCTCTTGCCTAAAACCAACAGTCATTCATGTGTTCAGAATGGGATAAGAATTCAAGACAAAGTTTCTTTATATCTCAGGTTCCAGAATAAGCACACTCATTCCAATTTCTCCTAAAATTAGTAGAATGGCACAGCCCCAAAAAGCACCACTCCAGAATGGAGGTAAAATGCTTTTATAAAAACAAATAAAAAACTTATATAACCTTATATAACGTACCTCAAACCAAGATTTGGATTGATTACCAATTAAAATTTTTTATTTCTTAATCCATTGATATTCCTAAAATTCTAAATAAGTGGTTATGTAGCATGAGCAATTATCTTTTATTATTACTTTTGTTGAAATTTCTTTGACCATATACTCCTATAGGACAGATCTAAATGTTGATTCTGTTACCATCGGTTGCTAGCTGTGACCCTGAATAAGCTTCTTAAACTCTCCCAAGTGTCTTGATTTTCTCAACAAGAACAGAAATACAAACAGTGCTTATTTGCAGGATTATGACGCAGATGAGAGCTACTCCATGTGGGGGCCAGCCACAACAAACGGGTACCATCATAACCAGTAGCCCAGACTTATGGTCAAGCTTCAGATGAGTGTTTCTGTCCCTGTCTGACTCTTCAACGTTGGTGTCCTAAAGGCACTTAACTTTATCACATCTACAAAGAACTAGGTGTTCAGCTTCAAATTTGTTTCTTCTCTAATATTCCTAATCTCTGAAACTTTGTTTCATCTTCCCAAACAATTGGTTACCACACCATATAATTCTACCTCAAAAAATCTCCCCCAAGTCTCTCCTAGGCAACCACTGCCTTAGTTGAGGTCTTAGATGTTGCTTAGATTTCTCGCTGCTATACTCTTGCAACTGTCATCCCTGCCCCCACAACACTCCCATTGTATCCCACTTCTGTGCCTCTTCCAAAATGCTACCAGAGTAATCTTCCTTTAAAATACAAAAATTAAATAAAGCAAACAAAAAAAACAGAAATCTGATCCCATTTCTTACTTGTTCAGAAATCTCCATTAGCACCCAGCTGCCTAGAAAATAAAAGCAAGTTTCCTGCACTGGCATGCAAGGCTCTTCACCACCTGTGATGGTATTTGGAGATGGCACTTTGGGGAGGTGTTTAAATCAGGGGAGCTCTGCTCTTATAAGAGAGATCATAGAGAGCTTTCTTGTTCCTACCACCAAGTGAGGTAAGAGTGAGAAGACAGCCATCTATGAACCAGAAGTGGGTCCTCACCAGATGCTGATCTTGACCTTGGATTTCTTAGCCTGCAGAACTGAGAAATAATTTTGTTGTTTATAAGCCTTCCAGTCTACAGTATTTTATTATAGCACTCCAAACAAACAGACTTTCTTCAAAACCAGTTTAAATACCACCTCTTCAACAAAATTTTCAAGATTCCTCCTTGTAAAGTAAGGTATTATGTCCTCTATATTTATAAAGAATTCTTCTTCAGTATTTTCCTTTGTCTGAGACTCTCTATATATAAAAGCCGAAGCGACCGGATGACTGAATGATTAATCAACCAGTCGCTATGACACATACTGACCAGCAGGGGGAAGACGCTCAATGCAGAAGCTGCCCCAGGTGGTCCGTGTGCTCCCAAGCGCCACTCAGCTTACTGATGAGCGCCAACACAGGGCTCACGGCTGGCCACCACAGCCCGGAGACCAGAGCAGAGTGACAGCGAGCCTACTGAGCGGCGGCAGCAGCAGGCGCAGCGGGGCAAGATGAGCAGGAGTGGCAGGTGGCATTGGACTGCTGGTTTCAGCTGGATCCCTGCAGGCCACGCCGAGTGTCCCTGGTGCACTAATACAGGTCTCTAGTATATTAATAAAGAAATACATTCTGCTACTGACACTTGAACACTTCCCATCACAGATGATAAATAAGAGCTTACAATTTCTTTTAAGGAGCATGTTATAACAGCGTGCTGTGAAAGTATCTAAGAAGTAGAACTCATGGAATGTTATCCAACCTTAAAAAGAAAGGAAATCTTGCCCTGACCAGGTGGCTCAGTTGGTTGGAGCGTCATCATGTGCACGGAAAGGTTGCAGTTTCGATTCTGGGTCAAGGTACATACTTAGGTTGAGGGTTCAATCAATCCCAGGTTGGGGCCCATCGGGAAGCAACAATGTTTATCTCTCTCTACCCCACCCTTCTTTTCTCTCTTTAAAAATCAACAAGCAGGCCACTATCCCTAGTAGGAAGTCTACCACACAAAGCTAATTGACCAACTCAGGGAAGCAGCCACCATGCAGAGACATGGAAAGAAATCAGATGTGAAAGAAATGGAGGAAAAAAAACGACTGGACATGGAATTCAAAACCACGGTTATAGGGTTTTTCAAGAGGCTCCAACAAAAGGTCGAGGCCTATAAGGAAATAAGCAAGACCACAAAGGAAATGAATGAGTCCTACAAGAAAATGAACAAGACCCTCAATGATATAAACGAGAGCTGCAAAGAAATGATCAAGACCAACGTGGAAATGAATGAGTCCTACAAGGAAATGAAAGAGACCCTCAAGGATATAAAGGAGACTCTCAAGGATATGAAAAAGGTCCAACCAGAAATTAAGCATACACTGACTGAAACAAAAAATATTATACAAAGACCTAAAAGTGCTCTGGAGCACCCCAAGAACCAAGTTAAAGATTTGAAATACAAAGAGGTAAAATCCACTCAGCTGGAAAAGCAAGAAACCAAAAGAATCCAAAAAATTGAAGATAGTGTAAGGGGCCTCTGGGACAACCTCAAGCATACCAACATCCGAAGTATAGGGGTGCCAGAAAAAGCAAGAGGCCAAGACAATGAAAACCTATTTGAAGAAATAGTGACTGAAAACTTCCCACACCTGGTGAAAGAAATTGACTTAGGAGTTCAAGAAGTGCACCGAACACCAATATATAGGAACCCTAAGAGGACCACACCAAGGCACATCATAATTAAAATGCCAAGAGCAAAAGACAAAGAGAGAATATTAAAAGCAGCAAGAGAGAAACAGTTGGTTACCTATAAGGGAGCACCCATACGACTGTCAGCAGATTTCTCAACAGAAACGATGCAGGCCAGACGCGAGTGGCAAGAAATATTCAAAGTGATGAACAGCAAGAATCTACAACCAAGATTACTCTATCCAGCAAAGCTATCATTCAGAATTGAAGGTCAGACGAAGTGCTTCGCAGATAAGAAAAAGCTAAAGGAGTTCTCACCACCAAACCAACATTATATGAAATGCTGAAAGATATTCTTTAAGAAGAGGAAGAAGAAAAAGGTAAAGATGAAAATTATGAACAACAAATACACATCTATCAACAAATGAACATAAAAATCAAGTGAATTGATAGGCTGTTGAACAGGATAGACTGGTGAATATAACAGAGACATGGACATAGAGAGGGAATGGACTGACAATTCCTGGGGAGAAAAGGGTTGTGGGAAGTGCAGCAAGAGACTGGACAAAAATCTTGCAACAATGGGAGAGGACAGTGGGGAGGGGGAGGTGAGGGTGGAGGGTGGGATAGATACAGGGTGGAGGGGAGCTCTAGGGGGATAAAAAGGGGAAACAATGTAATTAATAAACTGAACAATAAAGATTAAAAATAAAAATAAAAATAAAATAAAAAAAGAAAAAAGAAAGAAATACACACACACACAAAAAAATCAACAAGCATATCCTCTGATGAGAATTAAAAATAAATAAATAAGGAAGGGAGGAAGGAAGGAAACATAAGAAGGAATGAAGGAAAACTTGTCACATGCTACAACATGGATGAACCTTGAGAATATTATGCTAAGTGAAATAAGTCAGTCACAAAATGACAAATACTATTATATTCCACTTACATGAGGTATCTAAAGTAGTCAAATTCACAAAAAAGTAGAATGGTGGTTAGCAATTGTTTAATATGAGTTTCAGTGTTGCAGGATAAAAAGTTCTGGGGAGCCATTTCATAACTATGTAAATACTAGCGCCCCAGTGCACAATTTCCTGCACAGTAGGGTCCCTAGGCCTGGCTGGCGATCAGGGCAGATCAGGTTCCCCACCTCCTCCTTCTCTCACCACCTTCATACCACCACCATGCAGTTCCTGCCTCCCCACCTTCACTTGCTCCCTCAGCGCCCCACTGCTAACACCACTGGTCCCCCTGGTGTTCAGCACACATCATAGCGAGCAATCAAACTCCCAAGAGGACAATTTGCATATTAGCCTTTTATTATATAGCGTTGTGGGGCGACTTTCACGACCAGTTGCAAATGACCACGGAGGCAGCCAAGTTGGCAATAAGCAAGCAAGGATTTACTGAACTGGCCAGGAAGGTTGCAAGGGCTCCACATGGAGACCAAACACTCACAGCCGCCCTGTCCCAGGTGTAGGCAGTCCTTTTAAAAGGGGTCTGAACCATAAACTTTATTGCCCTACATTTCGCGAACAGCCCCCAAAGTCATATCTGGGAAGGGGGGTGCCAGTGGACTTCGAGTGACCCTGTTGCCTGATCCTTATTTCTAACCATACATCCTACCAGACGTGGGAAAGTGGTCCTATCTCGCAAATACAGATGGAACAGCTCAACTTCTGGCACCGACCGGTCATGTCTCTGAGTTCTGGTCTGGTCTTCAAAGGGGCTCTTTTTACAGCCCTCAAGGTCTCAAGCTGGAAGCTAAAGTAATTACCCCTTTTGTTTTAAGCAAGCGTGAACAGCGGCCAAAATAGCAGGATCAAAAGTTTCAGAACAGCAGTTTTACCGAGATAAATGCGCTTATGGCCTTATTTCAATAGGATATAGGATGCCTTATACTACAGAACTGTACACTCAAAAATGGTTATGACGGTAAATTTTATGTTATTTTTTAAGTAATTTAAAAAAAGAACAAGAAGGCAACTCAGCATAATCATGGTGAAAGTTTGCCTATAAATGAAATGACATTTAAATTAAGGCCTAAGAAAGCATTTAACTTCTTTACCATAACTTTAAATCAATGGTTAATCCTTAATCTTCATCTTACCTACTCCATCAGCAACACCTAAAACAGCTGCTCCCTCCCTTCTCCTGGAAACAGGTCCTTCTAGGACAGGGCCTGGTTCCTCTCAGCTTCACTAGCCACTGCTCAATCTCCTTTGCAGGTTCCTTGTCATCACCCCAGTCTCTAAACACTGGAGAACCTTGGAGCCCAGTACTCAGACCTCTTCTTTATACATATGCACTCCCTTACGGTCTCTCTAAGTAAAATCTAATGCAGTGTTTCTCAACTTTGTTTTCATTATGGCTCCTTCAAGGAGCCTTTTAAACATTTTTTTTCTCAATCATCCCATATCCATTAATTAAATACTAAATAAGATTGTACTGGGTAGGGTTGACTTTTGGAGCAAACCATTGTAATGTCTAAGATTTTTCCCACCCCCTCGCCGCAAGAACCAATGCCCGCTTTGGAGTGCTATTGTCCCTGTTGACAATGCAGAGTCTAATGATTTTAAATACCACCTCTAAGCTGAAGGCCCTCACATTAATCCCCCTCTTCCCCAGGCTCCACACATCTATCCAATTCCTTCTCTGGTATCTTTACTGGTATATTTAATAGTCTTCTTAAATGAACATGTCCAAAAACAAACTCCAGACTTTCCAACCAGATTGTGTCACCTCCCTGTTCAGAAACCTCATTACAATTGCCTATAAGACCCTAGAGAGGAGCTGCCTCTCCTTCATCTTTGACCTCATCTCCCACTCTTCCATTCATTCATTAAGTTTCAGCCATATTGGCCTCTCTGCTGCTCCTCAACATGCCAGCCATGCTCCTCCCCATGGTGTCTGCACTAGGTGTGTGCCTTCTAGTTAGCACAAGTCAGCAAAGTGCACACACCCCAGGGCCTCTTTTACTGGAATGCAGATGTGCTTACTAGATTAAATAGTCCATAGCTGCTTCTGCACTACAATAGCAGAGCCAAAGAGCTTCAACAGAGACTATATGGCCTGCAAAGCCTGAAATATTTACTATCTAGCCTTTCTGCTTTATTTTTTTCTATAGTACTTACCATCTGACACTCTACGTTTCACTTACTTATCTCGATTGTTGTCTGTTTCCCCTAACCTAAAATACAAGCTCCCCAGGGCAGAATTTTTGTTTGTTGCAATAGCACCAACAATCCCTGATACAGAGTGGTTTGGTTATTCAATAAATATCTGATGAATGAATGAATGTTAAGCACTTAATAAATACTTATAAAACAAAAGAGAAGAGAAAGGAATTCTAGGCACAGAGAATTATATGTGTGAGGTCCCTACCAAAGAAAAGAAAATGCTTTAAATATATCACACTCTCTATCTCCTAACACCAGATACTGAACTGTATTAAACTTGATCTATTTACAGTTTGGTGCCCCATTTACATTGTGTTAACTTGATGAGAGAAGCTGTTATCTAATTCTCTAGCTACTACTCTCAGTGTTTTACCCTTTATCTGATACCTAAATTCCTTCTAACATCTCCAGAAATATCCCAGAGCCTCTGCCTAAATATGTCTAGTGATCAGGCGCTTATGACATTTTGAGATTAACTGTTCTTTTGCAGATAAAAGTTCAAAATATCTCTTCACATAATTTGGACTAATAACCTACCCTGACCACAGTAACATGGGATATATTATTTTCTGTGAATCTTCATTTCTCCACATGTGAAAAGGAGACTGCCATTTGTTTTGTTTATAATCACAAAGGATTTTTATGAGTACTAAATAAGATGATGTATGTAAAAATGCTCTGTAAGTTCAAACATCATGTAAATAAAAGTAAAGTACTATTATAGTTACCTAAACTCCTTTTAAAAGGTTATTCTGGCTTTAGCAGGTGTGCCTAATGGTTAGAGTGTCAACCATCAGACTGAAGGGACACGGGTTCGATTCCGTCAAGGGCATGCACCTCGGTTGCAGGCCTGATCCCCAGCCCAGTCAGGGAGTATGCAGGAGGCAATTTGTCTCTCACACTGATGTTTCTCTCTCTGTCTCCCCTCTCCCTCCTACTCTCTCTAAAAATCAATGGGAAAAAATATATCCTTCGGTGAGGATTAGCAACAACAAAAAAGGATATTCTGCACCAATTTTTACTTATAGGAATAAAACTCCACTGAAAGCCCTTTTATGATACTCTTTTAAAAGATACTCCATGTTCTTTCTAGCAATATTTTCTAATTCAGCTTAATCCTTATAGCCCTAAAATAATTCATTAGGCTTAACAAAAAGGTTCCAAGTGAAGAAACAGATGATGAAGATGATGAGAATGAAAGAAGAAAGCAAGGCATAGATTGTGTGCGTGTGTGTGTGTGTGTGTGTGTGTGTGTAAAGAAGAAAGAATTGAGTGAGGAAAGATAGCGTTAAGTGTCACCATTAGCTGTGTGATTTTGGACCAAGGTTTCTTAACCTTGACACTACTGACATGTTAGGATGCACAATTCTGTTGAGGGGGCTGTTCGTGCACTGCAGGATGTTTGGCAGCATCCCTGTCCTCTGCACACTAGTGCCAGTAGGATCCTCCAGTTGTGACAACTGGAAAGGCTTCCAGACACTGCCAAATGTCACTTGGGAGCAAAATCACCCCTGTTTGAGAGCCACTGTCTTCAATATCCTTATACTTCAGGTTCATCTGTAAGTGAAAACATCTACCTTTAGATCCAAGATCCCTTTTGGTTCTAAAAATGCTAAATTTCTATAAGAGATCTGAATAAAGATGATCAAAAGTACAGTCTTATTAATGAGGAACAAGGTATGTCATGAAAAAAGTTAATATTTTAAGTTTTCCTTGTTACCTGGATAATGAAACTTCCTAGTATAGTTTAAATGACTCAATTATATAGTCTTTTAAAAATAAACAAGAGAATTGGGTTGTTTTAAAAAATGTATCAAAAGATTAAAAAAGTAAAGACTATTCTAGAATAAATCTACATTAAAGGGGCATGATAATTTCAGTGCATAATCTTGATTCAATCTTGGATTAATTTTTTAAATGTCTATAAAGAATATTTTTGGTAAAGGTGGGAAACTCTATGGACAAAATAATAGGGAATATTAATGCATCACTGTTAAATTCTTCTGGCAAGATAACAGTATTGTAGGTCTACAGGAGAATGTCTTTGTCCTTAGGAGATTCATATTGAAGTGTTTGGAGTCAAATGCCATGTGTTTGCAATTTATTTTCAAAGGGTTAAAAAAAAAAAGGTGTGTGTGTGTGTGTGTGTGTGTGTGTGTGTGTGTGTGTGTAGTTATACATCCTAGAGACAGAGGATAGATAAAGCAAATGTGACAAGATGTTTGCAAACGTTGAATCAAGGTGAAGGGCATGCAAGTGTTCTTTGCACTATTCTTTCAATTTTTCCATCGGTTGATAATTGTTCAACATAAAAACGGGAAAAACACATCTAGTGTACAAATCAAATTATGTCCACACTGAATTCTCAGTTGACCAAAGCATGCACACGAGCGTGGTGTATACACAAACACACACACAAACACACACACACACACATACACAAACTTGTCCAGCACTTTATTAAGTACTTTACCCAATACTCCCTACTCTGTCAAAATCTGGAACAGTCAGAGGCCCATTGGGGACAAGCTATTCTGAACAAACAATCCAAGTGATTCTGACCTAGTGCTGGCCATCCCTTCCCAACCTTTAACAGGGTATGAACTCTAAAAGCAAGGCTGTGTCTTAGCAATCAGAAGCCAGACCACAGCTGAAGGCATTCAGTAAATATTTGTTCAGTGTTAAACAAATGGTTCCCACACTACTGTTTCTTTTCTCCTCCTACTTCCCCTCTGCAGATTTTTTAAAAAAAACACTGGGGTGAGATAGAAAGGGTAAAAAAATGAACAGTGTCCCAGTAGCTTTACATAAAAATAAACTCAGATTAAGGATAACATTAATCATTATTAGAGTAATAAGTAGGACAACCGAAAACAAATAAATACTTTAAAAATCAGTTTCCTGTTTTAATTTTACTGAAGCATCACACTTTTTCACCAGAAATGACAAACTCTACAAATAATCTCCTTTCTAAGGTATAGCTCAACTATGCATGTCCCAAAGCTGCATTAAAAACAGAATGACAAACAGTCCTACCAAAGGCTCAAAAAAAAAAAAAAATGTTAGTTTTAGCATATATTATTTTCTTTCCTGTGAGTGATAGTTTTCTTTGTGAGCTATGGAAACAAACTTATCAAGCAAAGATACTGTTACCAAATACCAAAGCTCAGATATAAAGTGTTATGTCCAGCCGAGACCGGTTTGGCTCAGTGGATAGAGCGTCGGCCTGCGGACTGAAGGGTCTCGGGTTTGATTCCAGCAAGGGCATGTACCTTGGCTGCGGGCACATCCCCAGTAGGGGGCGTGCAAGAGGCAGCTGATAGATGTCTCTCTGTCATCGATGTTTCTGACTTTCTATCCCTCTCCCTTCTGCTCTGTAAAAAATCAATAAAATATATTTAAAAAATAATAAAGTGTTATGTCCAAAACTGTGCCCATTATAAAGACACTAGAGGCCTGGTGCACGAAATCCATGCGCCAGTAGGATCACCAGGCCTGGCCGGCGATCAGGGCCTTCCTTACCCTGGCTGTGGACTGCTAGGGGCCTTCCTTCATTCCGCCTCCGGTGGTCAGTGCACGTCATAGCAAGTGGTTGAACTCCCAGTCAGTGGAACTCCAGAGGGAACAATTTGCATATTAGCCTTTTATTATATAGGATTGGCAACAATTAAAAAAAAGTTCCCTCTCACAAACTACAAAACAGGTAAAAACTATGGCAGAAATCTGTTATAATACTTAACCAAAATATATGTTACCTATAAGCTATGTTATAGATTATTTTAGGCAAACTTGGCTTTACAAGACTATCTGTAATCCATGAATGGAGGTATTCCAAATGGTAATGCAAATGAAGATTTTTCCAAATCAGACTGTTTCATTTAATGTACCACCTGCTATGTCAAGGGATACGCTGGACTTAATGGGAAATACAGAAAAGTCGATTCTGTCCTCAAAAACCTGAAATTCAGTCTGGGTGACACATAAATGAGTAATCCCAATATAATAATTCTATGACAGAGATAGGTAGGGTTTCTATTCCAACTTAAGAAAGGACTTTTAAATAAGAGGGGAACATGAATGGGAAGAAGTATAATGTAAGGTACCAAGCTCTAACAGAAAGTCATTAGCAAACCTGATTAACATACTTGTGGCATTAGCATCTCAAGTCTCAGGGGACTTGCTAGACTGAAGTAAGAGGGCTACTATTCATGACCTCTCTCTGCCAACAGGAAGCCTGTGTTTAATCTACTCTGTGAAGAAAGGCTCAACTTGATGTCACATAGACAGTGCTGTGGACCAACTCATACTCTAGTGTGGCAAGAAAAGGGGAAAGAAGGATAAGGAAGATGTGCCAGGCAGGAGAAAAAGCATATACATAGGCAAGGAGTCATAAAAGGACTTGAGATATTTTAAGCCTAATTTTTCTTAAAGTATCCTCTAAGAGCTAATCATATATCCTATATATGTCCTGTATTCATTAAAATATATAATCTAAGACAAGTGTTATGTTTTTAGCACCATTCCAAGCTATCAATGAAAACTTTTAATTTTGAAGCTGCAAGAGTATATAATACATCCCAGTTGGTACTTATGATAAACACTACACTTGACAGAATAAAAAGGCAATGTTAAGGAAGTAAAAGATACACACCTGAAACAGACAAATTAGGTCATATACTATTTCAAAAGATTTATCCATTGACTATTAAGCTTATTTTTAAGTACCCAATACCCATGTGCAACTGGGGATAGACAGGCAGGAGCTCGCTAATCCTTGTCAGGTTTACTAGGATACTAAGTAGACAGACACAGCATCTTCACAAGTGATACCACTTGCTCAATCTTCCCTTCCTCAATCCGAACCAACTTTTATAAACTTATTAGTAAATTAGTAAATGCTGACATTAAAAAATGCTGAGAGGGAAATCAAGATGAACATCTTAGGGGGGCAGGAGGAGGGACAAATCAAATGTCAACTTTGTCACGCTAACCCTAACAAAGGAAATGGTGATGATTAAAATACAGCAAATTTGTGAGGAAAGATGATATATTAAAGATCACATACAGAAAAAGACTTTCCATGTCAGAAAGACAGTGTGGTAAAGTATGCAAAATACATCTTGTGAGGCAGAAAGCTGGTTCCCTCCCTGAGTTTGCTAATGATCCAAGAGATCCTCTCCCTAAATTGACAAGATTTAATAACATTAAGATCCCCAAGGTCCCTTTCAGCTCTTCAATTTTAATCCTTAAATTCAGAACTTTTAATTTTGTTTATTGGAACAGGAAGAGTGGAAGGTAGGAAATATTCTGTTCTACAGAGTATTTTTGTTTTATGGAGTGAATCTTGTTAAGTATTTTTTTTTCCCCTATAGTATAATCACTACGAACTGGGTGAATCCCAAGTAACTCTATGCTGATTTTGATCTTCGAATCTCATAAAAATGATTGGAATTCCTTTACCACAGATAAGTTTTATTCTCCTACCATAAAACCCTCAAAGTAATGAAAAACAAACAGGACTTTCTTGTTATTCTCTATAGATATCAGTATATCACAAACTGCCAACTGTTATTATGGTTCAGTTTTATTATTTTAATATATGTATGTACATATGTATAGATATCTTTGCCTGACATAATTTCAACACTGAGAGTACAGATTACTCAAGAGATACCTGACATTTTCTCAAAAATAAATATGATATACAGGATGATCTGTTGCTACTGCAACTTACCAAACAAAACATTTCAAGTGAAGTGTACATCATGAGAAACATATCTAACAAAATGAAAATCACTAACATTTTCAAAGTATTATTTTAGCAAAGACAGTCTACTCCATTACTAAACTGATCACACACACAAAAACAAACCATAAAATACTAACAAGCTAACATAGTCTAAGGATTTCTAATGTTACTAGTCCCAGGCAGGTTTTCATTTACAGAGTTACTACTACTTCCACCATCATTTTATTTCTAAAATCAACATTCCTCTAGCTTTAAAAAAAAAAAAAAGCTTTTTGTATTATCAACAACCACAGAGATTTTTTACCCTAAAATAAGACTAAAGCAAGTTCTCTTTTCTGGGAAAAAATGTAAACATTAATGATTTGGGGACAAAAGCAATGACATTTAACTGAGATAATTAGCACCATTCTTAAAGGAAATACTAGTTGAAAGAATCATAAACATCCAACAAGTAAATAAATACAAATTCTGTACATTTCATAGCACTAAAGAAATAACTTGAAAAAAAATCACTTGGATTATGGCAATGGATACCACTACAGATCAAATTCCATCATAAACAATTCTTGAGGCACTAATCAAATGATTTTGATAGATAGATCTGAGCTCTTTCATATTTAACCCTCAAATCTTCAAGGCCTCTAGTTTCTGAATTACAATTTATTAGACTCAAAGCATAAGAAATCCACCAGCCTTTAAATTGTAAAAGGGAAGGGACTATGTGTGATTGGCTCACTGTCCTCTTAACACCTAGCTCAGTGCCTAGCACACAGTAAGTGCTCAATAAAAGCCTACTAAAGGAATGGCTGTTTTGTTAAATGGCCTACGAACTATTTTTGTTGCTGTGACATTTTTGGTTTAATGTCTGTTTTTTATCATCAGTTTTGACTTTTATTATTATTTAATATAAATCTAGAGTTTTTAAAATTTATATTCCATTTAACAAAATACCCAGAAATAGTATCCCGCCCTCTTAAAAATAGACACGAGACATTATATAAAAGACAGAGTCAAGTGAGAAGCTTCTTGAAAACAACAGATAAAATTGGGTCTAGAGCTTACCAACAACTCAACCATCATGACACTACATAGGCCATAGGCTCCAGAGGTGACAAGGGAAAGCTGTGTGGGCCAGTGTGTACCTACCTCTCTTACACCCCTTTGGCAAATCAACACTATGCTCAAAGACAGCTGTCTTTAAAATACAGTCACAGACCTTTGTGAGTACTGAAAAGCTGGCAGGTAATCTAAAGGCCAAACGCATCTGAGTCATAAATGACAAAATTCTAAAAACAATTAAGACAAAATGCTATGAGATACTGCGTGAGAACTGGGGGGAGCATGCAGAAAAGAAGAGAAGGAAAAACAACTAAATAGAAATTCCATTAAAGCTTAAACTGTGACTCAAATTTGAAAAGTCCTGCTGAGTCGCATCTTCCCAGCCAATTTTATTACAAGAACTAATTAGAAACTAATATTCTAAATTAAATATTTGTAACACAAACACCTTAAATTTAAGTGAAAGCGTATCAAATAGTGTCAATCGAATTTCACAACACAAGTAACTGGCTAAGTTACTACAAAAAGCAACTTGTGTGCTTGGAACAATGAAACTTATCTTTGGAAGTGAGAAGACCTTGTTGGGCACCCAAGATGTTATTTCTGTTTAAGGAAAAAAAATCTTCAAGTCCTCCCTAGAAAAAGATTACACGATCTTTCCATTTCAATTTCTGGGAAGATTATCAGACTAAAATTTTCTTTTCTTCAGAACACTTAAAAAATAAACCAAACCTACAGTTACTTGCTCCATTAACTAACTTAAGGTTAATTTCTAAAACAAGTAGATTCCACTTCCCTCTCCTTCCCAGGCATACAGAAAAAAAATGTAAGCCACCAATGGTGGAAACCAGGCTTCTCACTATTAGAGAAGTGGACTAATAAACACATTATTAAAAAACAAAATGGTTATAAAATACTATCCCAAAAACTATCACAGATTATCAACAATGTTATCCTATATAATAAAAGAGAAACATGCAAACTTAAATGTACTAGGGTTGTATATTTTAGGGGAAAGGGACATAACTTTTAATATAAATATTGATGGTATTATAATTTTAATTCATTTACAACTACTACTTAATAAGGGTTGGGGGGAGGCATAAATGAGGTAAATTAAGAAACTACAAATTAATGTGATTTTTATTTTTGTGATTATAGCAGGACCAGCTTAGGGGCTCTTAAAAAAAAGAAACGCCGAAACTAGTTTGGCCCAGTGGATAGAGCGTCAGCCTGTGGACTGAAGGGACTCAGGTTCAAGGGCATGTACCTTAGTTGCGGGCACATCCCCAGTAGGGGATGTGCAGGAGGCAGCTGATCAATGTTTCTCTCTCATTGATGTTTCTGACTTTCTATCCCTCTTCCTTCCTCTCTGTAAAAAAAAATCAATATAAATATAAATATATATATAAATATATATATATATGAAGCAATGAAATCTTGCAAACACTTTTGACAAAATAACTCCAGAAAGAATGTACACATTAAAACAATAACAAAACAAGGAGTTCACAATATTGCTAGACAACATTATTAAATGCCACTTCTAAGAATATTAATTATCTCAGAAAGGTATTTCTAGCTATTAACAGAAATCTCCTTAAAAAACCACTTTGGTATTTTCTAAAGACAAATAAGGAGACTTAATAATAAATAAGATACATTTAACAGTTAAATTTTATAAGATGTCCACAACAATATCTGGTTCTGATTTCTACTGGTCCCTTTAACAGGGTCATAAGTCTTAAAGGACCAGCCCTCCCTCGCGGTGAAGGGTAGAACCATAGGCATGCCCTTAGCAGTGGCCAGAGTGGTTTATGTTACCCACATAAGAAACAGTCAAGACTCTGACAGTTGGAGTGTTAAATATCTGAATAAATTATTTAGAGCAGTTGTCAGATCTCACTCTCTTTAATATTAGAACAGGCTCTCACCAGCCTTGGAAAAGTTCTGAAGAAATGCTATTCAAAATCAAAACTGGATAGCTTCTTCAAGTTCCTTCCAGACTCAGAGACTAAGAATTACACATACATCCACATCCAATACTACTAACACCAAACACAACTTTCTGCAAAGCAATACCTTTACTTAATAGAGGAAATTACAAAGGTGGCTTTCTGTGAAGTTTTATGTGTTCTGCTAGATAGCTGGGTCTTCTTTATCTGCATTTTCCTGGCTTCCATGGAACCAGAAGTTAACTGCTTTACTTTCCAAAATTTAATTTTTAAACCAAATCCTAATTATAGCATGGACCCAAATTACTAAACTGACTTCCCTAATAAGCTACATGACCTTGGGAAGGTACTTCTTGTAAAATGAGAGGCCTTGCCCTAAGATCAACTAGACTGCAACCTTCATGTTCTGTTCTGCACCGTACTCCCAGCCCCAGTATAGAGAAGTAATGAGGATCATTACTGAACTAGTGACCCCGGTTCTGTTCTGCACCATACTCCCAGTCCCAGTATAGGGAAATAATGAGAGGATTATTACTGAACTAGTAGCCCGGTGCACAAAATTCGTGCACACAATGGAGGGTTGTCTCTCAGCCCAGCCTGCATCCTCTCCAATCTGAGACCCCTGTGGGATCAGGCCTAAACTGGCAGTCGGACAACTCCCTCACAATCTGAGACTGCTGGCTGGCTCTTAACCGCTCACCTGCCTGACTGCTTGATCACCTCTAACCACTCTGCCTGTTGGTCTGATTGTCCCAACTGGTCCCCTCTGCCAGCCTGCTTGGTCCCAACAGCTCCTCCCACCAGCCTGATCACCCTCAACTGCCCTCGCCCCCTGGCCTGATCACCCCTAACCGCCTCTGCCTCAGCTGTGGCTGGGACTGCGATCGGGACCTGCACCACCGCAGCGAGCCAAGCCAGAGCCCCTGCTGCGGCTGGAGCTGAGATCCAGACCCACACAGCCCACAGCGAGGCCCACAGGAGGGGGGGGGGGGGGGCCGGAGCCCCTGCTGTGGCTGGGTCTGCAATCAGGACCCCACCATGGGAGGTGGGGGGCCGGGCCGGAGCCCCTTCTGCATCTGGGGATGCAATCAGGACCCCGCCCACCACCCGCAGTGCTACCATGGCTGGCTAGGGGCAGAGGAGGCCCACCCACCATCTTGCCTGGGGTTAATTTGCATATTGCTCCTATTGGTTGGTAGTGTGGTGAAGGTACGGTCAATTTGCATATTTCTTTTTTATTAGATAGTATGAGAGGATCATCCCTGTCCCCAAACTACAAATATAAATGTAATCATTTTTCTTTTAAAATCAATTAGATTTTAATCTGTATGTTAGGTTTTAATCTATATATTCCCAAACATTTTTAAGAGGACACTGAAACTAAAATTTCCTATTTAATAAGTAAAGTTTTATATAATTTAAAATAAGGTATTCATTTTTCAGAAATCAAACAGGTAAATCATACAAGAACTGACAAACTTCACCCAGTTTGTTACACTTCCTTTTCTTTATCTCCTTTAACCCAACACTGTATCGTGTCTCTTTCCTTTGAAACAAAAATAGCTGGTACAGAGAACATGCACTGGATTTGCAATGAGAAGGATTGAGTTCCATTCCTATCTCTTTCATTAACTTCCACTTTGG
This sequence comes from Antrozous pallidus, assembly GCA_027563665.1. NCBI lineage: Eukaryota > Metazoa > Chordata > Mammalia > Chiroptera > Vespertilionidae > Antrozous > Antrozous pallidus. The sequence goes on from CM050508.1 coordinate 180,775,727, forward strand.
GAACTGCAAGACTGCGTTTGTAAAACAAGATAGTTAAACTAATTATTAATTTCTAAAACCTTCTGCTTTAAAAATCTGTAATTCTCCTTTATTCTGATTACTATTCTATTCCTAATGCTTCGATTCAGTGCTTGCCACCTCATTCCTAGACTTGCACAGTAGCCCCCAATGTATTGTATTTCCTTATTTTTATTTCTTATCCTAAAACGAGAGGCCTGGTGCACGAATTCACGCATTAGCGGTCCCTTGTCCTGGCCTGAGGAATCGGCCAAAACTGGCCCTCTGACATCCCCTGAGGGGTCCTGGGTTGTGAGAGGGTGCTGGCCAGGCTGAAGGACCCCACTGGTGCAAGACCTGGGCCAGGGAGGGATGCAAGAGGGTCCCAGGGAGTGTCGGGTCCATCTCACTCAGACCTAATCAGCCGGATCCTAGCAGAAAGCTAACCTACTGGTGGGAGCATCTGCCCCCGGTGGTCACATCATAGTGAGCAGCTGAGTGGCCTTAGCATATCATCAGCATATTACACTTTGATTGCTTGAACAGACGACTGGACACTTAGCATATTAGGCTTTTATTATATAGGATGAATTCAATCTTAAAACCATGAGTTAAGCAGAGTCAAAACAGTCTTTAAAGTCAGAGAGACCCAGGTTTAAATTAAGACTCTGCCACTAACTAACCATATCTCTAAAATGATGATACTATTAACTACCTCACTAAGGATTAAATAAACTATATACAAGGTACCTAATACAATGCCTGACATGTTGAAATACTCAACAGCAATTAGCAACTTTCCCTATTCCCCAAGATCAAAAGTTTCAGTTTCCCACCACTATATAGTAATGTGACCAATAAGCTGCACAGGTGGCATGCAAGAAGACTTATAAGAGGCAAAAACTGGGTTAAACTTTCTCACCAGGTTCCTGTGTCTGCCTGTATTCTGCCAATATGCTTCTGGGTAAAAGCAGCCTCCGACACCAGCTCCTTGTGAATTCTCAAAATTAAATGGTGCAGCCTCCCCAGGCCAAATCAAGTTCAAGAGGAAATGAAAACTGGACAAAACTCTTCAAAAAGACATAGATCCTCTTGGTTTTACCTAAAAGCAAACTTCTTAGCCTATCATCATGTGAAAAGCCAGTTCCAATATTTTGTATTTAAATGTACAGGTTGTACCACTAATGTTAAAGTACCATCAAGCATTGTAATTTAATTTGGTTTTTCAATCACAGAAAATTAAAATGTGACAAAAGAAAAAAAAAGAAATCTCTCACAAAATGAGGATTTTCTCACTGAGCTTTGCGGAGTTACACAAATGCCTCAGCAAAAGTAATGGCTTTTTTATTTCAAAACTGGGTCAAAAGTTGAAGGAACAAGAAGAGGAGTAATGGGAGCTTGCTTGCAAAGAGAAGCTTATCCTCCTATATAATAAAAGAGGAACATGCAAATTTGACCGTACCTTAGCTCCTGATTGGCTATGTTACCAGCCAATCAGGAGCAGGGGCGGGGCCAAGTGGCATGCACCCAGCCCCCAGGCACTGTGAGGGGAAGCGGTGGTGGCAGCGAGCGCCTGGCCCATGGGCAGAAGTGGCGGTGGGCGCCTTGGGCAGGCTGGGGGTGAGCTATCAGTTGGACATCCCCTGAGGGCTCCCAGTATGTGAGAGGGGGCAGGTTGGGTTGAGGGACCTCCCCCTCCCCCAGTGCACAAATTTCGTGCACCAGGCCCCTAGTTTCTTATAAAGTGACTTAAGTATGGTTAGTTAATGACATGAAATTTTTAAAAAGTTTCCACACTAGGAATAACAATCTTACTGCCATACATTAATCAATGATACAGCTAAGTTACTGGGTAATACAGGGCACTCAATCAAATATATAGAAGTCTGGAAACCAAAGAAATCTTGGGAAGAAACCTGGTTTTTTGAAATGCCTTCTCTTCCAAGCTACTTAAATCCAAGCAATTGCTGCAGAAGTATGTAATCAAAAGAATATAACACTATTTAGGGAAACATCTTGCAGAAAGCTTAGCTTCATTAAAAATGATCTCCTCCCACCCCCCAAAAAAAGAATTAACTAAATTCCTATATCTACTTAAGAACACAAACCACCAACTGAAAATGTGTTCTGTGACCAGGCCCACCAGCTCTCCTGGACCCTTTGAAATACATGACCCAATGAATCTGAAGGGAAGTCCTGCCACCAGCTGCCATGTTGCTTCTGGTTCATCATTTTTAAACAGCAGTTAAAGTTCATCCACACACCCCCCACCATGTTCTTTGCTCACATCCCAAATTAAACAGCCCTAATTTTCTCTACCCAGATTTGAGATTTATTATCAAATCCATTCCCCTCGATGACTTTCCTCCTCCACTCCCATTCATCTGCTCAGCATACAGTCCCTTTCCCAGGCCCGTTTCCCCTCATTTATGACCTTATCTGTGACCAGGACTCCCCACACCCAAACTTGGTTCCAGCTTCATCCTCCCATTCCAGTCCCCATCACTGCCCAGTCCCTCCTCAGCTACCCTGGAGCCCGGGTCTCTGACCTCTAACCTCTCAGTCCAATCCCCACCGTTTTTAATACCTGACCTTATCGCAGCAGGTGTGTCCCCCACACCCCAGCGTACACCAAGTCCCGTCACCCCGGCTCTGCCCAGCCCCTCCTCAAGTTAGATCCTGCCCAATCTTCCTCTTTTGGGTCTTGGGCTAAATAAAACCCAAACCCCACTCATCCCAGCGACCCTCCCTTGCGCCTAGCAAAGGGTCACCTGGGCTGGCCCATCACACCGCCTGTCCCGCTCTGAACCCGGTGCGTCTCCCATTCATTCGCGGGAACACGCTGTCACGAAACCTCGGACCCTCGCCTCGTCTACCAGTACCCCATGTCTGCCTCCCGAGATACCGTCCTCACGGTCCAGGCCACCGTGTCTCCCCCACCTCCGAGGCCGGCCCGGGACCCTCTGGCCCATCCGCGACCCGGGCCGGCTCCGTGCGCGCGCTCAGCCCCGGAGCCTGGAGACCCCTCCTGACCCTACCGCGCAACCCAGCGCTGCACCCCAAGCCCCATCCGGCCCTTCTCTGCCGGGTCCCTCTCCCCACCTGACCCCAGCGCGGTGACCTCCGCCCCCGACGAGCCCGGTGCTCCCCTCTCTCGGGTTCTGCGCCCCACACCCATTCCCTCCGCACGCCGCCCAGCGGGGTGTGTCCCTTCCGCCCACCGGCCCAGCCGCGGGGTCACGGCTCCCCCGCTCACCTCGGCGTCCACCACCTCGTGGTAGGCGGGCGGGGGATCGAAGCCGCCGCCGCTGCCGCCACCGCCTCCGGTGCTGCCTCCGCGGGAGGGGCCGCCGTCCCCGCCGCCGTCGCCGCGCGGGCCCCCGCCGGGCCCGGGGCTGGGGCCGCCGCCGCTGTCCATGGGCTCCTAGCCGCCGTAGTCCAGGCCCGGCCGCTCGTTGGTGAGCAGCGCCACGGCCTCGTTGATGTCGTTCTTGGCCAGGCGCAGGGCCTTGCGGATGGTGGCGGGGTCCGAGAAGCCCATGCACAGCAGCGTGGTCATGTGCTGCTCCTCCTCCGACTCCATGGCGCGGGCCTCCGGGCCGCGCCGGCCGGCGGGCGGCGAAGCTGCGGGTGCCGGGCTCCGCGGGCCGCGCGAGGCTGCCTCGGCGCCGTCCCCGCGCTCCGGCGGGCCTCTGCGCTCCCGGCCGGCGCCCTCCGAGGCCGCCGGGCCAGGCTGGGTGCGGGCGTGCGCGCCGCGAGCCGAGCGAGGGCGGTGGGGCGCTCAGGCGCGGCGGCCCAGCCCAGCCCTGCGCGCCGCCATGTTGGCCTCCGCCTCCCTCGCTCCCCTCCCCCGCCGCCGCCGCCGCCGCCCGCGCCTCCGCCTCCGCCCGCGGGGCCGCGCCTCCGCTCCCGGAAGTAGCCCGAGGCCCGCGGTTCACGGGAAAGGTTGGAGGTGATTTTCTTCTTCTTCTTCTTCTTCTTAAAGGAGAGAAGGGAGGGGCCACGCCGAAAAGCGTCTCTACCGCGAAAGGGCCCCCGCGAGGCCTGGGCGGAGGCGAGGCAGGTCCTCGGTCGTCGCCGCGCCGCTCGCCCATGGCTCCAGCAACAGGCTCCCCCCGGGGCCGTAGGGGCGGGAGCGCCTGCCAAGCCCCAGGCCCAGGTCCCGGGGACCGCGGCTCCCTCCGCCTCGCACCCGCACCCCGGAGTCCCCGCTGGACGCCGCGTCCTGAATGCAGTTCACTTGCCGCGTCCTCCAGCCCCGCCTGAAATGCCCGGTGCAGAAGGAAATCCACCTGCCACGCTGCCTGAAACACACCCCAACGTCGACAGCAGTTCACGCCCCAACCGTGCATGGCCACCCACTCGAGCTGAAATGTACCCCCACGTACACTTGACCCACACATCCCTCCATCTCTCTGAAATCGCCTTAACCCGGTTGAGATGAAATCCCAACCTTCACTGAATTTTCCACCCAACAGTGCGTGGCCCCCAAACCTGACTGCACTCCCCTGAGAGTCTGAAATACGCGTTACCACCTTAACTCTCAATCTCAGTGCTGTCTAGGAAAGCCCCACATCACCCTCCCAGCCACAGACTGCTCCCCACCTGGTGCTGACCCACCCACCGCACACAGGATTCCCTCTACGGCCCCTGGAGTCCTTGAGCAATCCTCTCCCCATTGCTCTATTTGCTTTCTCTTGTCACCTTTCGCATTAGAGCTCAAGGGCCCTATCGCCAGCCCCCTTGACTCCACCATCTAAGCTCTGGCCCTTGCTATACCCGACACCCCGCTCAATTCCCTTGAAGTCACGCTAATCCTAGGTTCTTACCCCCTCCAAAGTCAAGATGCCTTCTCCTTATCTCACTGAGTACTTGCTAACTTAGTTCATCTCACCAGCTAACCTTTTTATTTTCATCCCATCAAACCCCTCCTGTTTATTGCCAGCCCAGCAGTCACTAAAATCTCCACAATCCCAAATCTTAAATTGGTAGCAGTACTGAGATAATTTCCTCTGTTAGCAGCTTTTCCCCTGCCTGGACTATGAGTCCTTCTTGCTTGGTACTTGCTACCTATGTTTATAAACACCAGCGATTTGATTTACAGGGGTGAACTTCTCACTGTTGTTTACATATAGATGGAGTAACTGTATTCATTGTACTGATTAAAGGCTAGGCTATAGACCAAGCTTAATATTCAAAGAGTAAAATCTCTTAGTTTCTACATGAAATAAAACACATTATTCTTCTTACATTTCTGGATAACAACAAAAAACCTAGAAGGGAAGAATGCCTATCATTGGATCCAGGTCATAGCATTTATATTGGAGTGAAATTTTTATTGTATCCTCGTTTTAGGTACTCAATGATATTTTTTTAATATATCTTATTGATTTTTTAAAGAGAGGAAGGGAGAGGGACAGAAAGTCAGAAACATTGACCACCTGCCTCTTGCACAACCCCTACTGGGGATGTGCCCGCAGCCAAGGAACTTGCCCTGGACCAGAATCAAACCCGGGACCTTTCAGTCCGCAGTCCAACGCTCTATCCACTGAGCCAAACCGATTTTGGCCATACTCAGTGATATTTTAAATATTTAACCGTGGCATATGAAGAACAAAGGTAATCTAAATCAACCCAAGCAGCCTGTCATAGACTACACGCCCAGGTATTTAATGTACTCAACCAGTAGGTACTGAGTCTGGATCACGTGACAGATACTGTTGTTGGCAGTGGTTAACACAGACAGAAAACAAAGCAGACAAAATTTGATGATGGCAAAGTGGTGCATTCAATTTTATCAAATGAAAAGTTAATTAAGTGGCCAAATTAAGAAATGAGCTGCAAGGGGAGAGAAAGGTACAAGTAAAGAAAAAAATTGTTTGCCACTAAAATTCAAAATAGAACCCAAGGGATAATGAGACAGAGCTGACCGATTCACATGGCACATTAAAAGACTCATCAACAGTGGCAGGTTTATAAAACATGACAGAGGAAGCTGTGCTGAGCTGAGAAGAGGAAGCAGAGAAGGAAGCAGAGAAAAACAAAGTCCGTGATAAAAATTGGAAAGGAGCCACCACGGCTGCAAAAAACAAGGAAGGCCATTTGTGAACTGGATGCTGGAGTGACTGAAAGGCCAGAGTGTCATTTGAGGATACAAGTAGAATAATCACACTTTTTTTTGCATGTAAGAGAGCAAGAATAAACACTCTGGAATTGGGATAGCTAGGAAGGGAAATGTGGTATGACTATTTATACTTTCACTTACATTTTTTAATTTATTTTTTGCTTTGTATTTATCTTCATTACAGCAAAATCTTGAAAATGTTAACAAAACAAAAAGTAAAGCATAGTCAGTTCACATTTGCCCTTCCCTAGAAGCTTTTAGAAGAGAGAAAAAAATAGGTCTACAAGAGAGGTGTGATGGACTTATCTTGAAGATAAGATATGAGGGATTTCTAATATTGATTAATAACTAATTTTTAAAATATTTATTTAGTTTAGTTTGTTGTTTTGTTTTGTTTTGAGCCAGGCTGAGGACTAGGAAGACAACTATGAGCAAGACATACATGATTTCTGCCCTTTTAGAACTGACTGCCTTTATAGGGAGATCCACAAATAAGCAGTAATCATAAAGTGTGATAGGTACTTTGATAGGGAAAGTTCGGGATGTAAAGAGAAAATTTCTTGCCCTCTGTGGTATCAATTACCCTGTCTAGGAATTCTGGAAAGTTTCCAAGAGGAAATAATATTTAAACTATAACCTGACAGGAAGTAGGAAACCCAGGAAAAGGAATATGAGATGAAGGGAGCGAGTACCAAAGTATAGGAACAGCAGACACAAAGATCCTGAAGTGGGGGGAGAGGAAAGCAGTTTAGAGGAATGAATAGCCAGTGAAGTATGGCTGAGTGTAGAGTACTAGAGCAATAGTTGTGAGAAAGGAATCTAGAAAGGTAGAGAAAAGACCTGAGGTGGGCATGTATCTGTGATAAGAAGTTTGAACTTTATTCTGAGGGAATGGGAAGCCACTGAAACATTTCTAGAGGAGAGAGGTAGTTGTATTTAAATTTTAGTTCGACCTACTGCAGTGTAGAGGGGAGGAAGAATAAAGGTGTAGAATCCAGTTAGGAGACAAGACTAGTCAGCCTTCCTAGGTAACCACTTTGAAATGAAGAATTGAGTCTTTTCTAAGTAAAAATAAATCAGGGAAAGTCATAACATATGAGTTCACTTACATGTGGAATCTATAAAACAAAACAAATGAATAAACAAAAAACAGACCCATAGATATAGAGATTAATCTGATAGTTGCCAAAAAGGCTGGGTGAGGGGGTAGGGGAAAAAAGAAATAAGCTGCTTTGTTTAAAATGTTTTATTTCACCGAGACCGGTTTGGCTCAGTGGATAGAGCGTCGGACTGCAGACTGAAGGGTCCCGGGTTCGATTCTGGCAAGGGCATGTACCTTGGCTTCGGGCACATCCCCAGTAGGAGGTGTGCAAGAGGCAGCTGATCGATGTCTCTCTCTCATCAATGTTTCTGACTTTCTATCCCTCTCCCTTCTGCTCTGTAAAAAATCAATAAAATATATATTTTTAAATAAATAAATAAAATGTTTTATTTCGAAGTGACTCAGACAAGTAGAAAAAATATTATTAATAATATCATTGCCCACCTCCCTGAAAAAAGAATTGAGTTTTGTTTTTCTTATCCAATCTACGATATTTGTCCTTTTTTTCCCCTTAGTTTCTGGAACGTTTAATGTGTCTAGGGGTGGTTTTCTTCTTACTTATCTTTGATGGAGTTTGCAAAGTTACTTGAGTATTTGACTTGAAATCTTTCATTAGCTTGGAAAATCCTTGGCCGTTATTTCTTTCTATATCAACTCGAGGCCTGGTTCACGACATTTGTGCACTGAAGTGAGGGGGCCCCTCAACCCAGCCCGTGTCCTCTTGCAGTCTGGGACCCCTCAGGGGATGTCTGCCTGTAGTAGAGGCAGGAGAGGCTCCGGCCACCACTGCTGCGCTTGCAAGCCATGAGCCCAGCTTCTGGCTGAGCAGCGCTCCCCCTGTGGGAGCACACTGACCACCAGGGGCAGCTCCTGCATTGAGCATCTGCCCTCTGGTGGTCAGTGCACTTCATAGTGACTGGTAGTTCTGCCATTTGGTCAATTTGCATATTAGGCTTCTGTCATATGGGATTCTATTTTATTCTCTCTCTCCTCTCCTTTTGGGACTTCTACTATGTGAATATGAGGCTCTTTTCACTGATTCATATCTGACTCTTATGCTTGTTTGTGTATTTTTTAGTCTTTTGACTGTGCTGAAATTTGGATTTTTTTCTGCTCTGCCTTATAGTTCACAAATTCTCTTTTTAGCTACATCTTATCTGCTGTTAAGTCTGTCTATTGAGTTCTTAATTTCAGCTATTGCATATTTAAGCTCCATAATTTCACTCTAATTCTCAAACTTCCAGAGTGTGCTGAAACTCTTTATATTGTCATTTAATTTATTGAGCATATTAATCAGTTATTTTATAATCTGTGTCTGATAACTTCTACATCTGGATCTCTTGTGGTTGTGTTTCTATTGTCTGATTTTTCTCTTGACTACCAATCAAATTTCATATTTTTATAAGCATAATTTTTAAAAAAATCCTGGGCACTGTATATTGTTTAAAAACTATATAGATGACCTGAGGTTCTAGATGATGTTATCTTCCTTGCAAGTTGATTTATTTTAGCTTCTGGTGGACAATTGGGAGTAGGGATGATGAGCAAATTAATCCAATAAAGGATTAAGTTTCTTTTGAAACCAGACCTCAGTTTTTGTAAGGCTTAATCTATGTTTAGTGTACCCTTACTCCTAGCAATCTTTAGGGTTCCAAAATGTATGTATGTATGTATGTATGTATTGGCTATATCTCAAACCATCCCAATGCATGTGGCTTAAAACAACAATGATATATTTTTTTCATAATTCTCTAGGCTAACTGGACAGTTGTACTCCATTTGGTGTTGACTGGGGTCATTCATAAAGCTGCATTCACCTAAGAGCTTGGCTGGGGGTATTTTGGTGCTCTTCCACATGGCCTCTCTCTCTACATAATAGCCCATTTTCAAGAGTTTCTCCATGCGATCTCTCTCTCCATTTGGATAATCTGGACTTCCTTAAGGACTTCTTGGGTTCCAAGCCCACCAGCAGTGTATGAATGTAGCCATCCTAGTGGGTGTGAAGTGGTATCTTTTGGTTGTGATTTTTCTGCTAATGATGTTGAGCATCTGTTTATGTGCTCATTGGTCAACTGTATATCTTCTTTGGAGAAATGTCTATTCAAACCCTTTGGTCCTTTTTGAATTGAATTATGCTTTTATTAAGTTGTAAGGGTTCTTTTATATTCTAGGTCCAAGTTCTTTATTAGGGATATAGTTGCAAATATTTTCTCCTATTCTGTGTGTTATATTTTCACTTTTTGGTAGTGTTCTTTGAAGCATAAAAGTTTTAAATTTTGATGAACTCCAGTTATTTTTTTTTTCCTTTTGTTGCTAGTGGCTTTGGTGTTATATCAAAGAAATCATTGCCAAACCCAAGGTCACGAAGTTTTTCAGATGTTTTCTTGAAAGAATTTTATTCTAGTATTACATTTAGGTTTTTGATTCGTTTTGAGTTAATTTTTGTGTGAGGTAATTTTATTTTTTTGCATTTGGCTATCCAGTAATTCCAATACTATTTTTGAAAAAACTATTCTTTCCCCCATTGAATGGTCTTGCACCCAATGTCAAAAATCAAGTAAACAGATTTACTTCTGAAATTTCAATTCTATTCCAATGACCTATTTGTCTACCTTTATACACATACTACACTCTTGATTACTGTTCCTTTGTAGTAAGTTTTAAAATAAAGTATGAGTCCTCCAATTTTGTTCTTTTTTAAGATTGCGTTGGCTATTTTGTGTCCCTTGCAATCATATATATATATTAAAATCAGCTTGTCAGTTTCTACAAGGAAATCATCTGAGATTTTGGTAGGGATTGCACTGAATTTGTAGACAAATTTGGGGAGCATAACCATCTTAAAAATATTAAGTCTTTCGATCCATGAACATGGGATGTCTTTCCATTTACTTAGATGGTTGGCAAACTCATTAGTCAACAGAGCCAAATATCAACAGTACAACGATAGAAATTTCTTTTGAGAGCCAAATTTTTTAAACTTAAACTTCTTCTAATGCCACTTCTTCAAAATAGACTCGCTCAAGCTGTGGTATTTTGTGGAAGAGCCACACTTAAGGGCCCAAAGAGCTGCATGTGGATTGAGAGCCGCAGTTTGCTGACTATGGATTTAGAGCTTTAACTTCTTCCAGCTGTGTTTTGTAATTTTCAAAGTACAAGTCTTATACTTATTTTGCTAAATTTTAATTCTAAATAGTTTACTCTTTTGATGCTACTGAAAATAATTTCCTTTTTATTTTATTTATTTACTTATTTTGGAGAGAGAAGGGGAAAGAGAGGGAGAGAGGAACATGGATTTGAGAGTGAGACATTGATTAGCTGCCTCTTGCTCCCTACTGTGAATGGAGGCCACAAACTTTTGGTACAGGGGATGTTGCCCAACCAACTAAACCATACTGGCCAGGGCTGGGGTTGAATTGTTTGCTTGAAAATAAATTTTATTTCTGTACAATTGAATGCCATACATTGATCTTATAACCTTTAACCTCCTTAAACTTCTTATTAAATCTAATATTCTTTTAATGTATTTCTTAGGACTTTCTATATATAAGATCACATTATCTGTGAATAGAGGTTGTTTTACTTTTTTCTTTTCAATCTGGATGTCTTCTGTTTATTTTTTTTGCCTAATCGCCCTGGTTAGAAACTCTAATGCTATGTTGAATAGAGGTGACAATAGTAGCCATCATTGTCTTATCCCCTATCTTTTGAAGAAAGCATCCAATATTTTACCATTAAGTATGATGTTTGCTGTGGGTCTTTCATGTATAGGTTTTATTATGTTGAGATAGTTGCCTTTTATTTATAGTTTGTTGAGTGTTTTATCATGAAAGGGTGTTGGATTTTGTCAAATGATTTTTCTTCATCTATTTAGATGATCATGTAGTTTTGCTTTTTATTCTATTGACATGGTGTATTGCTTCAATTGCTTTTTAGCTGTTGAACCAACTTGCATTCTGGGATAAACTGCACTTGGTCATGGTACTTAATACTTTATATGTGTTACTGGCTTCAGTTTGCTAATATGTTGTTTAAAATACAGTAGTAATATTGGAGAAAGAGAGCAATTATTTTTAGAAGAATCTAGTTTCTAATTATTTACTGCAAAAAAAATCAGTATAAAAATGGATATAAAACTAGAAGAAAAGATAATTTTTAAGTCCAAGTTTCCTCCCACCCCTTAGTAAAGAGAATATATTGCCAAATGGGAAGCCATTTAAAAGTTAATTAGGTCCTAGCTGTTCTGGATCAGTGGATAGAGCATTGGCCTGTGGACTGAAGGGTCCCAGGTTCGATTCTGGTCAAAGGCACATGCCCAGGTTACGGGCTCGATCCCCAGTAGGGGTGTGCAGTAGGCAGCTGATCAATGATTCTCTCATCATTGATGTTTCTGTCTATATCTCTCTCTCCCTTCCTCTCTGACATCAAATATTAATTGGACTTGATCATCAAGGAAGAGGAAAGATTCCCATTTTTTAAGGCTGGATGATTTGAAGTCAGGGTATGACTAGAAAAGAAGATGATGCCTTTGGCCTTAGATGAGTTGACATTTAACTAGGAAAGTTTGTAGACTTTCTTGATCATATCAGATGCATGCAATTGGAAATAAAACAGTTAAAAACTGATAAGCATTTACAAGAAAAGGACACCAGGACAATTTCATTTGGGAAATGAAAATATTTTATAAAAAGAATTAGATGAAAAGACTCATTTATTTTTCTGATGACCTGATCTTTAACTCACCACACTCACCTATACATAACACCACATGCAAACTGGAGAAACCGAAGCTCGCTGTGGGAGAAGCACCCCGAAGCACACACATCCATTTTTACCCCACTGCTCCTCATTTTCATTCCCTGCTCCTGGGTAGCTAGCTGGTTCCATATTCAAGCTTCTATATTGCTTTTAATCTTCTTATGGCCTCTTGACTATAGTAACATGTGATTCTCCTTCCTGCATGTTGGATATGTTTATCCCAGGTGTTTCAGGTTTTGGCAATCTCACCATCTTATATTATAAAAGAATAATATACAAATTGACTGAACAGCGGAACGACCAGTTGCTATGACATGCACTGACTACCAAAGGGCCGACGCTCAATGCAGGAGCTGCTCCCTGGTGGTCAGTGTGCTACCACAGTGGGGGTGCCACTCAGCCACAAGCTGGGCTGACAGCTGGCAAGAGCAGCAGCCTGCCTCCGTGGCAGCGCTAAGGATGTCCAACTGCGGGAAGCGGGCCTAAGCATCCAGTCAGACATTCCACAAGGGATCCTGGACTGCAGAAGGGTGCACGCCAGGCTGTGGGACCCTCCCCCTCTTCCCCTGCCCCAGTGCATGGATGTTGTGCACTGGGCCTCTGGTTTCTAATAAAAGGCTTCCTCTGCCAGCTCACTCACCCAGAACCCTCCTGCTCAGTCTGACTCCCAAAGCTCTGCCAGGAGATAGAGATTTGGGCAATTTATTTTAATTATATTAGCAGGCTTAGTTTCTCCAAAGCCCCATTTTATAAGGAATACATAGTCATAATGTAACAGCTTGTAATTCTCTGATTAATTGGAAATTCTAATAAGGAATATGTTTATCTTGATAGCAATGTTGAAAGTTATTGAAAGTAAAAAGATGGATCCCCCTGTCTTTAGCTGACAAATCAGGATCTGAGGCTCTCCACTCCCTCACTTCAGTTTTATTCTAACATTATTTAGAAGTCTGTTTCATTTCCCTTATGTTGACTCACCAGGCGGGATTAATTTTCCAGGGTGTTGTGCTAATTATAGGGTAGTGGAGCTAACGGGCTCAATCAAAATGGCAACAAGTAAAAAAGGAGCAGAACACTCGGGTTCTGCTGGGTGCAGAGCTATTTATAACTTCACAATTGTTTTACTATTAATCAGTAAGTATTGCACCCTCAATTTTCAAAGGCATCCCCGTCATTTCCTAGTTAAACTTTCCCATCCTCTACTTGTTTTATATGAAGGGAGGAGCTGATGAATTACTTGCCTGAAGTCATGTCTGTGGTAAAGCCAATAAATACTACACTTTAAACATTGTGAATAATAATAAAAAATAACGTATTTGTGGAGTGCTTTGCAGTTTTCAAAGGACTTCTCCTGTGTCATTTCTCTTATACTTACTAAGTATCCCTAAGAGGGTCCCCTGTGGTTAGTTGAGAATAACAGAAGAGAAGAGGGCTTGGTTTCCAGCTATCTTGCTTAAATTTGAATTGAATAAGGAAGTAAAGAACCCTAAGTTGCTCAGGAGTCAGAGCCTGAATTGTTGGATCTTCACTCTCTATCTCTTTTTGTTAGGTTTTCTTGGCCTTCGAGGTTCCATGGGGCAGGTGTTCAGTCACATTAACCTTTTGTTTTATGAGGATTTTGTTCTGTTCCATCTAAACCTAAAATATATGAACTCAAAGTTGAGATCACCCAGAGATTGCTTATAAACCTTAAATTGATTGGAATAAAACCTTTAAAAAGTGGAGCTAGTTCTAATGACTGATGTTCCTTACATGTCCCCCATCTTCCCTCTCTGTCCCCCACTTAACAGCCTGGGCTGTTCCTGGCCTTCATAGGCTCAGAGTATCCACACACTCTGTATGCAATCTTCCCAGAGCCTTTCATAACCCCATAAGCACAGACTTGTACAGCTGGATGAGTTTTTTTTATTTCTTTATTGATTAAGGTATTACATATGTGTTGGGTGAGTTTTTGAAGATCGTGGAGTCTAACATCATCCACTTACAGATGAAGAAGCTGAGACTCAGGGAACTGAAGTGATTTTCCAAGTCCCACAGCTAGTAATAGTTGGATCTGGGCTGAACACTGGTGGAATATGGCTCCAGGAGAAAAGGAACTGGATGGTGACAGTGGAATTCTTCCTGACGCAGTGTTTGCCACAGTACAGTTGCTGAATTGGCCACATAGCAGTTCCCAAAAATGTTTTCAGAGCTGCTCCTTGGTCAAGGGTTCTGTGGTCATATTACTTGGTCCAGTTGAGAATTCATGAGGCAAATTAGATGGTTGGAGACTGCAAAGTCCCTTGGGAAAGAATTTTGTTTAACCAAGTACTTCTCAAATTATTTAATCTTTTTTTTTTTCAACTCAGAAAAAACCTAGTCACAGCCTATATAATTAGTGTTTCTTGGAACATATTGAAGAACACATAAAAGGTACCTGTTGAAATGGGGCAGTCACAAGCAGGGTGAGAGCTTACCACTAGGCTCTTTGGCACATGTTATTTTATCTTCACAAAACTTCCAGAGTAAGTATTACTATCCTTACTGACAGATGAGCTCTGTTTCATATGACAGACTGAATGCAAACTTGCTTAGGTGTACAGGTGTGCTTATCCGTTCACATAACATTGAAACCAGGAAGGTTCTCTTTTTCCTACCTCTGCTTCCCTGTTTGCCAAGTCTAGTCATTCCGTCCACAGACAGATGTCCTCACAAGAATGGAGTCATGGCTGTACACAGCTCAGGTGCATGCCCTGACCACTCTAAAGCCAGAAAGGAAAGGATGTTTGCTCTCTGAGAGCAAGTTGCTGGAGAGGGAATCTGTTGGCCAACAGGGCTCCTGTGCTCTTCTGCTGCCTAACTCTTTGGCTAAGAAAATGGGCACTGCACTTGGTTTAGACTGAGTCTCATGCCTTCTGCATGAGGAAGATATGTTTTCAAAAGAAGATCAGAAAGAGACTCAGATGAAACAAGTCTGCTGGACATTGACCTGTCTCAGCTCACATAACCAGGAAATGGCAGAATTGAGATTTCAACCCATGGGATCTTATAAGATACAATCTCTGCTCTTAAGGAAGAAATAGTCTGGTTGGAAAGATGCATATTCCTGTAGTAAGAGTGGTGAGAGATATGTGTGCAGTGTGTGCAGTGGGCATTCAGAGAATGAAGAGGTCATATCATGATCATATCATAATCTTCAGAGACAGGCTCCTAATTCTTTTGGATTATGGGCATCTTTGAAGATCTAGGAACCCAGTGAATTTCTCATCCCCCAAACACACACACACACATACACATACACACACACACACACACACACACACACACACACAACATTTTTGCATGCATTTCTAAGCATTCATTTTAAAGGTGTTTAAGAATTTGAGTTAAGAATTACAGCTTTGAAATGTACTTTTCTAGAAGAAGCGGTTCAAAAGATCTAGCCTTGCTGTGAAATATTGGTATTTGTCAGCAGCAAACTTATCAATCTCAGATTTGAGTCTTTCATTATTAGCAAGGAGGGCTCAGGAAGCCCAAGTCAGAACCATGTAGACAGAGCAAAGACTCAGAAAGTAGTGTGCTCTGTGGAATAAACTTTGGGACACATTAATAAACAAAGATACTCATTAAAATGGGGGCAATTGCAAGGAAGGATGGGAGCTGTTCTTTGAAGGTAAATACTATTTTTATCATAATCTAGAGGCCTGGTGCATGAAATCATGCATGGGTAGGGTCTCTAGGCCTACTCTGCGATCAGGGCTATCTTTCACCCCCTCACCAGTTCCCAGTCCCACTCCACTGCCGCCCAGGTTCCCCGTGGTTCCCCACTCGCCATCCAGCGATTGGAGCCTGTGGGCTGGGGGAGAGGAGAAGGGAGAACCAACAGATCTGCCTTCCACCTACTTGCCGCTGCTACCCATCCCGGTTCACCATTTGCAATCTGAGCCTGATCTATCAGAGCCTGGGGGTGGGAGAGGGGCGGGGGGGTGCAGAGAAGCAGTCAATGCACTTATAGTGACTAGTTGATTGGTTGTTCTGGTCATTATGATCACTGGACTTTTATTATATAGGATAATAGAATTATAACCCTCTAGTTCGACAATAAAGAAACATGGAAAGGGCAAAAAGATTTACATACAACTAACTGCAGACTATCTTAACCGAACTAACCAGGATTCACTTGGTGTTTTTCTTCATCCCATGTCATTACATAATAACACCATAAACAAGGAAGAGGAGGAATATAAATAGTAGTATTCATGTATTGTAAGACTCATCTCACTTTGTTATAACTTGTTTTAACTGTTTTCTTTTCTGCACCACACTGTAAACTCCATGAGAGCAGAACCCGTGTCTGCTTAATGTTTCACTGGTACATCCCCAGCGCCTAGCTCACAGTAGACCCTCAATAACACCTCCCTCCTCTGAATGACTGAAGAATGACCGAACAGCAGGAATTCCACTGCTCAAGACAGAATACACCCTCTGCCAGTACCTGTCCTTGCTTTTCTCTCTCGGCACTGTCTGCAGCTTAGCAGTCATTCTAACTCATTCCAGGGAGACCGCCACCTTCCATACAGAACGAAGGCCCAGGAACTTTCAGCTCCTGCTTGACTGGTTGATTGAGCCCTGAAAGTGGACTTCTTTTCTCCATTTCCCTCTGGACTCTCATTGGGAAACGCAGGCTTCTGGCCACAAGAAGATGAGCACATACAGAGAAAGCACCACTTCCTCCTCCTCTAGAGTGGATGCCACCACCCAGCCCCAAGGGACATAAACCTTTTCTTAATCTCTTTGAAACCTAGGCCAACTCTGATAAAAGGGAGTATTTCTAGTGTTTGTTAGTCAAACCAAGTATCCTTATGCCCTTGGCAAGAGGGAGGTATGGATGCTATGCTATGACTGGTAATATAGTTATTAGACCGTTTGTGTCTAGTTTACACAAAAGGAATGTCTTTGTGATGTGCTTTTAATTTACTAAACAAGGACTAGTGTTCAAACCTTTGCAAGTTTACACTGAAATTAAATTTTCAAGGTCCACATAGCTGCAGCTATCAAATCTTCCTTTAAAACATGAAGTATGACTAGCTGTGATAAATTATACATTTTTATAAATGTCATCTCTCATACTGTTGTTATGAAACTTAAAGATACTGAAGTGTAGAAACCACTCAACACCATGCTTGGCATATCAGTTGCCTTTCCTCTTATTCCCTTTCTAGCTGTTAGGGTAATGGAAGCCAGAACAGATGAAATTCCTATGTGTATGGGCGAAGGCTGGTTTTGGCTGTAAATAACAGAGAATTAAACATAAGAGCTTAAGGAAATAGTCTTTTCCTTCACACAACATTAAGTCTAACAGAATCTGCTGGGTTATTGAAATCAGGGTGCCTGTTATACCCGCAGTCAATAGAGCTTCAATTCTCTTGGCCTTTTCCTCATGCATATTGCCCTCCAAATGGGTGCTGTAGCTCCGACATCATATTCGTGTCTGAGGCAGTAAGGAAGAGTAAGAGGCCCATCTAGTCCTTTTATCCGGAAAGCAGAAAGCTTTTCCAGACCACTATCTATCTGCTCATGTCTCACTGGGCACTCACCCTCGAGGGAAGCTGAAAAAATGAGTGCTTAGCTTTTCCAGCCTTTACAGTAGAGGCAGACAGCCTGTGGAATGACGTGGTCATGAATGAGTCTTTGGTCAGCTAACTTAAAGTAGGGCCAGACTAAAGCTTTCACGATGACCCTTGGCCCTTGACTGTCCTATAGAGCTGGGAAAGGGAGTCAGGTGTCAGTTAGCAAGATTCAACTTCGCTTTCTCCTCTCTGTCTAACTAAAGACCCAATTTAACATAGTTGAATCTCATCTGAAACATATATGGGTCTATTTAGCTGCATAAAAAGTAGGGTGATAGAGCTGGCTTCTACCATCTCTCAAGAGCCAATTGTTAAATTTTTATGAATATTGTGAGTCAGCTAGCTGGTAGATATAGTCATACTAAAATTGAATTATATGAATTTATATTTAAATAAGTTACATTGAAAAAGTTAATAAATACTTAAAACGCTTTACTTCCTCCCATTTCACAGCATTTTATTACTAACTATTTTCTTGGGCTTATTTATTTCTACTGTATCTGTCCATGGTATTTTAAAAAATGTGCTACTGTGCATTTCTTCCCATCTCTGTGTTTAGTAACAGCATGTTGATAGTTTAAATTGGCTCTGGTAGTATTGGCAAATGCCACATTTTTTTCCGAGAATGAGTCAGTTGTTAAATATTTACCAGCATACTACTATACAGAGAGGATGGAAATATATGTACATTTGAGTCAAGTAGATAGGCATTTCAAAACAATTTTCAGAACCCTTCGAGAGATAATCACACAAAGAGATAGTTTCCTGTGTTTTAAACCAATATAATAAAAATGTCTTTAATACGTTGCTTTCTTTTTGCAGAGATGCAAAGAAAGTATAATTTCCTCAGCTCCTGATACTTAAGAGCCATCCCCAGACAATACTGTTCTCTTTCATAGCCACTATCATCAGTAATAAGCACTCACTACTATTGGTTAGATTCTGAATTTGACCAGGCAACATCAAATATGGCCTCTATTTTCAAGGGGCTTGTGATTAAATTGGAATA
This sequence comes from Antrozous pallidus, assembly GCA_027563665.1. Lineage (NCBI taxonomy): Eukaryota > Metazoa > Chordata > Mammalia > Chiroptera > Vespertilionidae > Antrozous > Antrozous pallidus. The sequence continues at coordinate 180,794,326 of CM050508.1, forward strand.
GTCACAGAAAGATAAGAGAGAGCAGTCTATTCTGGAAGTTCCATACATTCTCTTCATAATACTTATCTTGGTTTATATATCTACCAGTGGCCAGATGCATGAAATTCATGCACATTAAAAGGGTATTAATTAGAGGAAATAATTTAATATTGCTATTTGCTCTTTCTGTATCATAGAAGTATCAGAGACTAAAGAATATTAGTAAAATGTATATGAAAACCTTTCTCCTGTCAGAGTCTGGGGTGCACCACGGGACCCAGAGTCAAGTCCCCACTCACTCACATGTGCTTCAAAATCACGTGAGACCCAGACCCAGTTGCCCCCCACACACACATTGGGGTACATCCAGACCTGACCAGTCCCACCCTTGTCAAGCCCCGCAGAGGGTGTCCTTGGGTCCCCTGGCCCAGCACCAGGATGGGGGGGCATAGCCTGAGGTCTCCCATCAAATCCCATCAGGTGGGAGACACGATCTGAGGTTCCCCATCAAGCCCCACCAGGCAGAGGAGCACAGCCTCAGGTCCCCGGGCCCAGCACTGGGAGGGAGGAGTAGCCTCAGGTCCCCCGTCAATCCCCACTGGCACAGGGGCACAGCCTGAGGTCCCTTGTCAAGCCCAGCCAGGCAGGAGGGGCACAGCCTCAGGTCCCCTGGCCTGTTGCTGGGAGGGAGGGTATGATCTGAGGTCCCCCAGCCTGGTGCCAGGGTGGGGGCACAGCCTGAGGTCCCCTGTCAAGCCCTGTCGGGTGGAGAAACAGTCTGAGGTCCCCTAACCCAGCACTAGGATGGGAAGTGCACCTTGAGGTCCCCTATCAAGTCCTGCCGGGTTGGGAGTGTGGCCTGCAGTCCCCTGTCAAGCTGCAACAGATGGGAGGCATGGCCTGAGGTCCCGCACCCTGGAGTTGGGGTGGGAGTGGAGGGGGAGCAGCCTGAGGTACCCTAGCCCAGCACCAAGGCGGGAAGCACACCTTGAGGTTCCCTGTCAAGCCCTGCCAGGTGGGGGGCGTGGCCTGTGGGTCCCCTGTCAAGCCCTGCCAGGCAGGGGGAGCAGCCGGAGGTCCCCTAACCCAGCACCAGGACGGGAAGTACACTTTGATGTCCCCCGTCAAGACCCACTGGGTGGAGGACATGACCTCAGGTCTCCTGGCCTGGTGCTGGGGCGGGGGTTGAGGCATGAGGTCCCCTGTCAAGGCCCTCTGAATTGGGGGAGGGTGTAGACCTCCTGTCCAGCTCGCCGCAGCCATGCGCCCCACTGGCCTCCCGTCCCACTGCCATGACCACCTCAGGCTCTCTGTGAGCAGGTATGCAGAGGGAAGGCTGGGCCAGGATAATTGGGAGGGGGAGCCAGGATAATTGGGAGGGGGTGATGAGGGGCCAGCATCCTGGGTAAGCTGGGCCTCACAGCCTCTCTGCTTCAGCTCCCAGCACCCCTGACCTAAGGAATAGTGCTTTCACAGGGGCCTGGCAAGCACTGGATATGGCGATGCCTTAAAAACAGAAAAAGGCCCCTTTAACTCTGGCTGGAAGTGCGTTGGGAACTTCTGGTCGGGGGAAGCAGCCCAACATCAGGGCTGAAATAAGACCTTGGGTAGCCTCTGGAGGGGGCAAACCAACAGTAAGAGGCATCTTTGAAACAAAGACATTTGAACGTACAGTGGATTGTAGGTGATATTAAGGAATTGCCTTAACTTTTCAAGGTGTGACAATGGCTGAATATTTACTTCTTTTTTTAAAGATACTCATTAGAGGATATTTAAGTGGGAAACAACTTGCTTTGAAAGTATGATGTTGTCCTGGCCCAACCCTTCCCACACCACGGACACCTCAAGGACCGAGCCTCTCCCGCTCACTAGGCCCTCGAAAATGCCTTGCGCAGAGGCGTGGTCTATGCTCGCCGCAGCCTGCCTGCTCCTGACAACTCAAAGCCTTGCCTCATGCTCATTACCCAAGGTGCCCCAGGCACTCATTTGCATGTCCCACGCAACAGGTAAATGCTCAGTCACAGCCTAATTATCAGAACAACCAACATGTGAGCCTCATGAGGGGATCCTGTGGCATCAAATTCCCCTAACCGTCCCAAGGTCACTGCGAAAGGACATGACTCAGTCACCATAGCTAAAAAGGAGGGCTCTCACTGGCCCTTAGCTACCATGCAGGTGGAGCTTATAGCGTGCTTGCTTTGGCATGCCCCCACACTTGATTGGCTGGTAGTGTAGTGAAGGTATGGTCTCATTTGCATGTCTCTCTTTTATTAGATAGGATACTTGAGGCTCAGCACCCAAGATTTATGCACTGGTGGAAGGGTATGGCCTGCAGGGTTCAGCCCGCTGTGGGGGTGCAGCTCATCCCAGTCTGCTGAGTGGCTGCTCTTTGGCCCAGCATCTTCCATAGAGCCAGAACACTTGCTTTTCCAGGGGACCTGGCCAGGGTCAGGGTTGGGCCCAGGGACAATAGCACTGAGAGGTGGCAGAATAGGCCTCAGTCCCACAGTGGCCACAAACCCACCTTCCAACCTCTAACCTGCCTCCCAGCTTCTGGGGTCAGCTCTGCAAGCCTGGTGGTGGTGCTGCATAGTGTCTAGAGAAGGGTGTTGGAGAAGGCAGCAGGGAGCAAGGAGAAGGAGCCTGGTGCAAGGAAGAAATGATTGCCGCCTGGGTTCCTGCCATTGGCCCGAGGTTCACAGCAGGAGCAGCATCTCATCCCAGTCAGCCAAGTGGCACTGACCACCAGGGGGCAGCTCCTGTGTTGAGCATCTGCCCCTAGTGGTCAGTGCATGTCAGGGCGACTGGTTGACCCATTGTTCTGGCCATTCCATTGTTCAGTCGCTGGGCTTTTATTATATAGGACATCTATAACTATATCTATATCTACATCTACATCTACATCTACATCTATATCTATAGCTATATATAATGTACATATGCAATATGTAAATGTATTATGTGTATATACAGAAATACATATACTACACACACACACACACACACACACACACACATATTCTTGTGTGAATCTTCATTTAATGATGTGTCCTTCCCTAGGCTGTAAGTTTCGTTAGGGAAGGCAACTGCATTTCTTTTGTTTGCAGCTGCGTTTCTGTATCTGCATAGTAGGCATCAACTAATGCTTGTTGAATACATAGATGAATGAATGAAATGAAAGGAATATAATGGACAATAAGAGCTGTGAGGTGAAATGAAAGAACACATCAATTACTAGAGGTTGGAAAGGCTTTAAGGAGGTGCTAGGACTTGAGTAGAATCTTGAAGAAAGGGTAGGACATAAATGAGGTATGGCTTACTAATACTAATTGTAGCTGTGATTGTATAATAGCCACTCTAGAAAAGCAGTTTCTTTTAAAAACTAGAAAAGCACTTACCTTACAATACAGCATTTGCACTTCTGGGCATTTATTCCAGAGAAATGAACACTCATAATGCCTCCCAAAACTGGAAACAACCCAGATGTTCTTCAATGAGTGATATCTGCTACATCCATACTATGGACTACTACTCCATAATAAAAAGGAAAAAATGATCGACACAAGCAACAAGCTGGATGGATCTGAAAGTAATTATACTTAGTGAAAAAAAAAACAATTTCAAATGATTACATGCTGTATGATTCTATTTTATAATACTAGAGGCCCAGTGCATGAAATTCATGCACTCGGTGGGGGCGGGGAGAGGATCCCTCAGCCCTGCCTGTACCCTGTTGTAGTCCAGAAGCCCTCAGGGGACGTCCAGCTGACGGCATAGACCTGCTTCTCACCAGCTGTGAGCCTGGCTTCTGGCTGAGAGGTACCCCACCTTTGGGAGCACTCTGACTACTAGGGAGCAGCTCTTATATTGAGCATCTGGACCCTGGTGGTCAATGCACATCATAGCGACTGGCTGTTCTGCCTTTCGGTCAATTTGCACATTAACCTTTTATTATATAGGACTAGAGACCCGGTGCATGAATTTCGTGGAGGAGGGGGAAGGTCCCTCAGCCTGGCCTGTGCCCTCAAGCTGTCAGTCAGACATCCTTAGCGCTGCTGTGGAGGCGGGAGAAGCTCCTGCCACACCACTGCCACTGCGCTCGCCAGCTGTGAGCCTGGCTCCTGTCTGAGTAGCACTCCCCCTGTGGGAGCACACTGACCACCAGGGGGTAGCACCTGCATTGAGTGTCTTCCCCCCCCTCCCCCCGCCCCGGTGGTCAGTGCACATCATAGCAACCGGTTATTCCGCCATTCCACCATTCCACATATTAGCTTCTTATTATATAGGATTCCTGAAATGTTGTAATTGTAGAAATGGAAAACAGATTAGTAGTTACCAGCGGTTCAGGCTTGTGGGGAGGGAGGAGTACATTACACTGTGGTGGTGGTTATGCAAAGCCACACATATTATAAAATTGCCATGAACTATAGACCTAAACATGCACACACAAGTGAGTGCATATATAACTGGTGAACCCTAGATGAGCTCTGGGGATCATATCAATCAATGTCAGTGCTATGGTATTGATATGGTATTATAGTAATGTAAGATGCTAACACTGAGTGAGGGCAGGTAAAAACTTTGTGAGACCTGTCTGTACATTTTTGTGCAACTTCCTGTGGATGTATAATTATTTCAAAACAAAAAAAATTAATGCATAAATCAGGTCTTTTACTTAAAATTATTAGATTTCTAATCACAGTTGGAAGAAAATCCAAGTACCTTACTTTAGGTTATTTGCTCCTTGCCTATCTCTCTCTGACCTCACCTCTCTCTCTATTTTATTAGTTAGGCGGA